>JXCR01140603.1:32172-51476 GCA_002079205.1 Phalaenopsis hybrid cultivar | reverse complement strand
ATTTAATGCACCTGTTGAGAGCCCCGCCGATCTCACCGTCGGCGGCCTCGAGGGCACCGTTGGCGGCCTTCTGGAATATTTGATTCTGAACTTCCCGTCGTCGGCGCAGTTGGGCTCACCGTTGGTGCCCTAGTTCAAATCTTCATATTTTGGTCCTTTTCGCTCCAAATTCGCACCTCTTTGCATCTTTTTGCTCTAATGTTCATAATTCAACATACCTGCAACAAAACATCAAAAATACCTTTCTTTAAAGTGCAATATCATCAAAATCAGTGTAAAATAGGTATGAAAATCTCAACATATTTTCCTTTGATCAAAATCCCCAAAACTTAACTATTACTTGTCCTCAAGTAATTTTAGTACTACATAAAATTTATAATCTATTGTAGTAAAGTTTTAATTCAGAAATACTATAAGTTTGATTTAATTAAATACCATAGTGATATTTTCAGATAAATTTTCAAGTAATTAAATTAATTCTATAGGTACAATATTATCTAGTCATCAAGTTTTCTATTCATTTCAAGAATGACTATATGTTGTAATATTAAGTCACTTAGAATATTCAAAATGATAGAAAATTCATGAGAACACTACTAGTAAAAGATGTTAATCCATAAATATAAATTCAGGAATATTTTCCCTTTAGGTAGGTCCAAGTGAAGCCAATTTTTGATTAGGCATCTCCTCAAGCTTCTCTTCACTTTTATACTTTTTTTCTTTTTTTTATCATTTGGATTTCTTTCAATCCTATATTTTTTTCTTTTCTTTTTAGGGATTGTTGTCAATCCTTTCTTTATCTTTTTCAAGTGAGGATTACTATATCTGGATAACTTGATTTTGAACATCACATTTCTTTCCCTAAATTTGAAACTCAAAGCATTCCTTTACCTTATAGATATGATTTTGAACATCACCTTTCTTTCCCTAAATTTGAAACTCAAAACATTCCTTTACCTTATAAGTGCAAATGAATTTTTAAGATTCTTAACACTTCAAAATATAGTTTCCTTTACTTTAAATAGTTAGTTATAGTCTTATTCTTTTATACTAAATATCTTAATCTACAAAATTAATTTTCCTTACAAAAAATATTCTTTTAAATCTACCATAATATATAAATATCTACAAAATATAGTTCTCATTCACTACATGAAATCATATAAATAATTTTTGAAAATATTGAAATAGAGGACATCTAATAGTCAATCTTTTTCTTCCCTCTCCCAAACTTAACAAAAATATTTCTTTAAATCTACCATAGTATTTAAATAGTTACAAAAATATAGTTACCTGAATTAAATTTACTTTCTTTAAATCTACCATAATATTTAAATAGTTACAAAAATATAGTTACAGAATTAAATTCACTATATAAAAATCATATTAATAATTTTTTAAAATATTTAAATTGAGAACATCTAATAGTTAATCTTTTTTTCCCTCCCTCAAACTTAAATTTTTCAATATGGAATGATACAGGTGGAAAGAAAAATTCTAAATATAAATCATACCTCAGTACTTTAGGCATTGTTATCATTCTAAAATTTTTGCAGTCCTTCTCAAAATTTTTACTTCAACTGGTCTGTAATATTAGGAGTTTTTTATACATATAAATCATTAGAGAATTTGCTGGGTAATGAAATTTTGAAATAAGTACAAAACTAAACATTATACAAACACAATATTTCGCTAACACATCCACAATACTAAACAAAAAACAATTACAAAGATATTAAAATGCAAATAAAAATCACATCACATTATAATTTTACAAAGTACTAATCAACATCTATTATAACTACACATGCAAATTTCAACAACCACACTAAATAATTATAATAATAATTAAAAATTATTCAATTACAACATAAAAATAAAAATGAAATTACAAACAAACAAACATCTATCTCTATTACACAGATTAAAAAAATAAAAGTACATCAATTACTATCATATATCAAAATCCCATGCTATATCTTCATCTCTCTGGTCAGCAGGTGGATTGGGCTGATACTGAGTATAACAGAGGCATTCAGGAAAAGTAACATCAGGCTCACCTCTATAGTGTCGGGCCTGAGCTTCGTAGTAAGCTATCTTAAAGTCAGAATGCCTCTGTAGGTACTCACTATCATAATCATGTCTACGCTCTAATCCCCCAATTCATTCATTTATTAGCTCTATACTCTTTCGCTGCAAGGTCAAATCATTCATTAAATCATTAAGGGTAGGGTAATTAGAGAAAGGAAGGTCATAACTAGTAGAGGGGATATCTTTACTAGTACAAGGTTCTTGACTCCTACTCCCAGATCTCTATTTTTCATGGGATTCATATGTCTTCAAATTAGCTTTATTAATGGGTTTCATAAGGTAAACCCATTCTTCATCATCTCCAACTTCAACTCCAGAAAGTTGGCAAAGTGCATAAATGAAGTCAGGATGTCCCAGTTCTCCACTTGTTTCACTCTTTGTCGTGGTCAATATATTCTTAAAAATAATTCTCCCCACATTTCTAGTTCGATTATTCTGAATATAGAAATTCAGATTAAATCTATCTCTTGTTACTTCACTATGGTGATAGGTAGGTAACAGAGTAGAGGAAATAAAATAGTGTCACGCTTTAGATATGACATTCAACACAGAAGTAGAAAATTTTACCCGCTCTCGTTGCTTTATCTTCCATGTCCCTTTTCCATCAGTGAGAAAGTTGATGACATCATTCAGCGGGCCTTTCATTGTACTGAATGTTTCATAATGACAGTTATAGGAGTCTGGGACTTCATAAAAGGATTTAATGCGGGCGACATTAAATTCAACAGAAAATCCCCGCACTCGAACGTTTCCGTCCTCATAATAATACACATTGACATAAAATTCTTTCACAATATTCGCAACAGCCTTTTTGGTGGTATAACTGAAGTTTTCCCACCTTCGTTCGGTAATAACTCGTTTAATTTCTCCTCCCAAACTCTCAAAAACTCGATCTTGTATACATTTATTCCCTTCATATACTGAAGTAAATCTCGATCGAGCCTTCGCATTGACGAAGCGAGACTCGTCAAACTCAAGTCGCCTCTTTTGTCACAGAGCCATGTTAATCTATACAAATTATAAAAAAATTCCAAAATACACTTCAAATACTCAAATAATGGCTTCCAAGAGTTCAAATCTAAATTCCATGAATTTCTTCCAAATATTTTCTCCACATTCTCAATTTTTTTTGGATCTTCTCAATGTGGAAGAAATTCAAGGTCAAAACTAAATTCCATGAATTTCTTCCAAATATTTTCTCCACATTCTCAAAATTTTCAGACCTTCTCAAGTGGAAGTAATTCAAAGTGAAAATCGAATATTTTTAGATTGGAGTGAAGCTCTTACCGAGAGATTATAAAATCTGGTGTCTAAATGCTTTGAAATTGCCCCCAAATCCAAGATCTTCAAGCCTTAGTTCGAAATTTTCATTTTTAAGAGGAAGGGGATGATGAATAGTGGCAGTTGACTGGTCAAAATCGCGGTTAAAAATGTCTTTTTGAGATCTAACCATCGGCGGGGTCTTCGGCGCCGTCAGCTAGCTCTATTGAATTAATAACCTAAGTCTCGGTAAAAATTCGCCGTCAGCGAGATTTTCAAAATTGGGTCAATTTCCAGATTTTTGCGATTTCGATCAATTTCAAGCTTCGACGACATCCGTTCAATCATTATAGACATAAATTTTAAGTGATTAAATGATGTAATAACACAAATAAACATTAGCAACGCAAAACATCACAATTATATATAAATTCCAAGGGTTACAATACACGTTACAAGACACACATAAGTTTGGTATTTTCTCAACCTTGATACATCAATTCAGCGTCACAATCCAAACCACAACACTCTAAACACTGAAAACAAACATCTTATTTTCAATCTCAACTATACTGAGATCTAACAGCAAAATTTGAAAGCAAAGCAAACACAAAGTTCAAATCAAATTACACACATAGACATACAGGTAGCAAGGTAAATCTACTGCTCTTCCGATTCATTGCTTGTTTCTCCTCTGATATCACCCATTGATTGAACATGAACAAAGAGATTATAGAAGGGTTAGTATGGGAATTCTTCAGTAGAGTCCTCTTCTATCAATCCCATCTTTCCTATAAATCGTATCAAACTATCTTCGATATGTCCAGAGTGAGCAAATTGTTCTTTCATCCTCCAGTCTAGATGATCGAAAAAATCAGAGATATTGTTAATTGTATTCATAACATTTTGTACCTCTTTCTCCAATTTCTTGTTTCTACGCAGGATCACTAGTGTCTTGTCTGTAACTAAAGGTTGAATAGGAAGTGAATTCTGAGACAATTGATCTACAATAATAGTCATATCATTCTCATCTTCATTGGTCGGGAACCTCTCGGTTGGGTCCAAAGGCTTCCAAGGTAGAAGTACCTTTTCCCAATTCTCATAAGATACTTGGAAATGACTGCAAAGTAAAAAATTTGTTGAAGGATATCTAAGCCCATAAGTTGATCCATGAACGATCAGGCCCAAAACAGACTTCACAATTATCGATCCAATATCAATCGACAGTCCCATTTAAATACAGTAATTCAGAATAGCACTTCCCTTAGTAACTTTATCGATCTCATTGTCGGTAATAATTTTGCAGAAATGAAGAAGTGCAAGTGTTTAGAAATGGGGTTTAGAAGTGTCGCACAAAAAACTAACATACACGTTTTCTCTCATTTCTCAGTCTTCAATTTCATCCGTGAAATATTGGTAGATCTTATTCATCAGGTTTCTTGTCGGGTCGAAGTTGGAATAATGGCAGACACAAATATTCTCGATCATATATAACTCATTAATCCATGTAGGAGTAAAAGTTATCCATCTACCTCGCACATAGACAACTCCCTAGTTGATTCTATGTAAATTAGCATAAAACTCCTTCACCACAGGATCGACTACGGCAGCAGTAGTGTAGCACAACACTTCCCATCGTTGTCTCACAATCATCTCTTCAATTACTGTCAAAGGATTGTTCAATCCTTGATTCACGAATCCTCTTTCTTTGATTAATCTCCTCTTTGTTAGCACTTTATTAAAGATTCATTGCGCCTCAGAACCAATGAACTTTCTCCTATTGAACACTCGCAATCTATGATTTTCAAGGGAATTGGACGCCATAGGGATGAATTTGGTAGAGTTTCAATTTGTTTTTTGGGAAATACAAACTTAGGAACTGAATTTGGAAGTTTATAGGGAGTAACTCCCACCTAAAATCGTAAAAAACTGTCAAACTCCGGAAACCGTCATCCCGTCGTTCTCGCCGTCGGCGGCGTCGATGGTGCTGTCGGCGAGCCTTTAGAATTAATTGCCTGGAACCCACTGTCGGCGGCGTCGATGGAGTCGTCGACGCCTAAGGCAAAAATTACATAGTTTTGCTTTAGTCCGAATGTGTTCCAATTTTTTCTATGGATCCAATTTTTATGATGATTCAAGGGTATACATGAGTAGTAGAGTTCAATACTACCTAAAACTAACAATAATTTCAAATAAAATTACTACAATCGTAATAAAAATAAAAATAAAAATAAATATGGGTTGCCTCCCATAAAACGCTTGGTTTAACGTCGTCAGCCCGACCTATTCAGATATTATTCTGGTTGACAGATCATTAAAACCACTTTAAAATTTGGTATTTTACCCTCAAAATATGGCTTTAATCTATGTCCATTTAATTTAAATCTATTATCAGTCTTTTGATCTTCAATTTCAACAGTTTCATATGTATAAACTTGAGTCACAGTAAAGGGTCCTAATCAACGAGACTTCAATTTCCCAGGGAATAACTTTAGCCTTGTGTTGTAAAGTAAAACTTCTTGTCCTGGTTCAAAGTTCTTCTGATCATGCCATAACTTTAGTTTCTCCTTAAATATTATGTCGTTATCATACGATTCATTTCTTAATTAATTGAATTCATTCAATTGTAATAATCTCTTCTCACCAGCATCTTTCAAATTATAATTGATTTCTTTAATAGCCCAATATTCTTTATGCTCCAATTCTATTGGTAAGTGACAAGTCTTTCCAAAAATTAGCCTGAAATGAGTCATTCCAATAAGAGTTTTATAAGCAGTCCTGTAAGCCCATAATGCGGTATCCAGTCTAGTGGACCAATCTATTCTAGTAGGTTTTATAGTCTTCTCAAGTATTTGTTTAATCTCTCTATTAGAAACTTCAGCTAACCCACTAGTTTGAGTGTGAAAGTCTCAAGTATTTGTTTAATCTCTCTATTAGAAACTTCAGCTAACCCACTGGTTTGAGAGTGACAGGAAGTAGAGATTTTATGAATAATATTTAACTTTTCTGCCAATCTCTGAATGTAATTATTCCTAAAATAGGATCATCCGTCAGTGATAATCATTCTCGCATTCCGTATCTAGTGAAAATATTTTTCATTAAAAATCTTGAAACACTTTTAGCGTTACAGCAAGGTAAAGTGAAAAATATTAAATTTTTTGTCAATCTCTGAATGTATCTATTCCTAAAATGGGATCCTCTGTTAGTGATAATCATTCTAAGCATTTCCATATCTAATGAATATTTTTCATTAAAAATTTTGAAACACTTTTAGCATCACAACGAGGTAAAGCTTGTGCTTTAATCCACTTTGAAACGTAGTCTACTGCAATTAATATGTACAATTTTCCAGATGAAGGAATAAATGGTCCCATGAAATCTAATCCCCAAACATCAAAAATATCAACTTTTAACATGAAATTCAGAGGCATTTCATTTCGTATAGATATATTGCCTACTCGTTGGCATCGATCATAAGATTTTATATATCTGTAAACATCTCTAAAGAGAGTAGACCAATAGAATCCAGCTTGTAAAATATTATAAGCAGTTTTATCAATCCCAAAATGTCCTATAAATTCTAAATGACATTTCTAAATGATTAGTTCAGTTTCTTCATAAGGTACACATCTTCTCATAATAAGATCCATAGCTTGTAAAATTGTATAAGCAGTTTTATCAATCCCAAAATGTCCTCCAAATTCAGAATCATGAACTGAATGATTAGTTCAGTTTCTTCATAAGGTACACATCTTCTCATAATAAGATCCTTACATTTTTTTTATATAAATTAGGTTCATCCCAAAAATATCCTTTCACATCATGAATAAATTTTCTTTGTTGTTGCAATGTCATCATAGGTGGCAAAATATCACTTACAATATAATTTACAATATCAACATACTATGGTATTTTCCACTCATTAATATTATAAAGTTGTTCATCAAGAAAACTGTCTGTAATTTTATTGTCGGTGTCAGATAATTCATGATTTTCTAATATTGACAAATGATCAGCAATTTGATTATCAGTTCCCTTTCTATCAATAACCACAAAATCAAATTCTTGCATCAAAAGTATCCATCTAATTAACCTTGGTTTGACATCCTTCTTTTGCATAAGATATTTAATAACAGAGTGATCAATGTGCACAATACATTTAGTCTCAATTAAATAAGATCTAAATTTGTCTAAAGCATACACAATGGTCAGTAACTCTTTTTCGGTAACAGTAGAGTTAATTTGAGCATCATTAAGAGTTTTACTAGCGTAGTATATAACTTTAAAAATCTTTTCATACCTTTGTCCAAGAACAACTCCAATAACATAATCACGAGCATCGAACATCAGTTCAAGTGGTTTCCCCTAGTTAGGTGAAACTATAATAGGGGTTGTGATTAGTTTTTTCTTTAATAAAACAGTGTTCATATTCAAATTTCTTGTCCTTTTCTAAAAGTTGGCATAGAGGTTTAGTAATTTTTGAAAAATCTATAATAAAACAGCTGTGATTAATTTTTCCTTCAATAACTCAAAGGCATTTAAACAGCTTTCAGTAAATTCAAACCTTGTCCTTTTCTAAAAGTTGGCATAGAGGTTTAGTAACTTTTGAGAAATCTTTAATAAAGCGTAAAAGTTGGCATAGAGGTTTGGTAATTTTTGAAAAATCTTTAATAAAACGCCTGTAAAATCTTAATAACTCAAAGGTGTTTAAACAGTCTTCAGTAAACTCAAATTTCTTGTCCTTTTCTAAAGCCATAGAGGTTTAGTAACTTTTGAGAAATCTTTAATAAAATGCCTGTAAAAACCAACATGTCCCTGTAGAGGTTTAGTAATTTTTGAAAAATCTTTAATAAAACGCCTGTAAAATCTAACATGTCCAAGGGTTTAGTAATTTTTGAAAAATCTTTAATAAAACGCCTGTAAAATCCAACATGTCCAAGAAATCTTTAGTAATTTTTGAAAAATCTTTAATAAAATGCCTGTAAAAACCAACATGTCTAAGAAAACTTCTAACCTCTCTTACATTAGTAAGAGGTGTTAATTTAAATAGAACTTGAATTTTTGTATGGTCTGCTTCCATACCATTCTCCTAAATTTTATGCCCTAACACAATTCCTCCTGCAACCATAAATTGACATTTCTCCCAATTTAGAACTAAATTAGTTCTTTCGCATAACTCTAAAACTTTTTAAAGATATTCTAAGCATGCGTCAAATGATGTTCCAAATACAAAGAAATCATTCATAAATACTTCCAATCCATCGTCAATTAACTTACTAAATATGGACATCATGCATCTCTGGAATATTGCAGGTGCATTACATAATGCGAAAGACGTTCTTCTAAAAGCAAAAGTTCCAAAAGAACTAATAAATGTTGTCTTTTCTTGATCCTCAGGAGCAATAGGAATTTGATGGTAACCGATATATCCATCTAAAAAGAAAAAATATTTGTGCTCAGCAAGTCTATCTACTATTTGATCTAGGAATGGTAGAGGAAATAATCTTTCCTGGTGACAGTGTTTAGTTTCATATAATCAATGCATATGCGCCACCCAGTGATTTGTCTGATAGGTATTAATTCATTATTTTCTTTTGTTTCAACAGTCACTCCTCATTTCTTCGGTACACAATGAATTTGACTTACCCATGTACTATCTGAAATAGGATATCTAATTCCAGTGTCTAACCATTTCAAATTTTCCTTCTTAACTACTTCTTTCATTATAGGGTTTAATCTCCTTTGTGAATCAACTCTTGGTTTGTGTTGTTCATCTAATATAATTCTGTGCGTATAGATTGAGGTACTGATTCCTTTAATATTCGCTAAGTTCCAACCAAAAACTTTCTTATATCTTTTCAATGTATCTAACAGTTTTTGTTCTTTTAAATCATTTAATTCTGAAGATACAATAACATGCAATGTAAATGAGTCTCCCAAAAACACATACTTCAAGTGGTTAGGTAATGTTTTCAACTCAAGTTCAGGTGGTTTTATAATTGATGGAAATAGATTCTTATCAGCATTTTCTGTAATATCCAACATCTCAAATCTTTCCTGAACATAATCTAATTCTTCATTTTCTAATTTGTCCAGAATAATTTCATTATTTTCTTCAAATTGTTCTTCAAAATGCTCTTCTTTTTCAAAATACTTTTTATTTAAAAATGTTCTTTAAAATGTTCTTTAAAATGTTCATTCAGAATATGTTCAATAATTTCCATGCGAAAACATTCATTATCTCTCTCAACTGCAANATTAATGAGTGGAAAATACCATGGTATGCTGATATTGTTAATTATATTATAAGTGATATTTTTCCACCTATGTTGACATTACAACAACAAACAAAATTCATTCATGATGCGAAAGCATGCTTTTGGGATGCACCTAATTTATATAAACAATGTAAGGATCTTATTATGAGAAGATGTGTACCTTATGAAGAAACAGAACTAATCATTCAAAAATTTCATGATTTTAAATTTGGAGGACATTTTGGCATTGATAAAACTACTTATAAAATCTTACAAGCTGGATTCTATTAGCCTAATCTCTTTAGAGATGTTTACAGATACATACAAACTTATGATCGATGCCAACGAGTAGACAATATATCTAAAAGAAATTAAATGCCTATGAATTTCATGTTAGAAGTTGAGATCTTTGATGTTTGGGGATTAGATTTCATGGGACCATTTATTCCTTCATCTGGGAACTTATAAAAAATAATTATGGTAGATTACATTTCATAGATTTTAATGAAATGCCTATGAATTTCATGTTAGAAGTTGAGATCTTTGATGTTTGGGGATTAGATTTTATGGAAACCATTTACTTCTTCAGAAGTTGAGATCTTTGATGTTTGGGGATTATATTTTATGGGACCATTTATTCCTTTATTTGAGGAACGAAGTTGAGATATTTGATGTTTGGGGATTAGATTTTATGGGACCATTTATTCCTTCATTTGGGAACTTGATATATATTTAAATTTCATGTTAGAAGTTGAGATCTTTGATGTTTGGGGATTTGATTTCATGGGACCATTTATCCCTTCATATGGGAACTTATACATATTAGTTGCGTAGACTTACGTTTCTAAGTGGATTGAAGCACAAGCTTTACCTCGTTGTGATGCTAAAAGTGTTTCAAGTAGATTTTAATGAAATGCCTATGAATTTCATGTTAGAAGTTGAGATCTTTGATGTTTGGGGATTAGATTTTATGGAAACCATTTACTTCTTCAGAAGTTGAGATCTTTGATGTTTGGGGATTATATTTTATGGGACCATTTATTCCTTTATTTGAGGAACGAAGTTGAGATATTTGATGTTTGGGGATTAGATTTTATGGGACCATTTATTCCTTCATTTGGGAACTTGATATATATTTAAATTTCATGTTAGAAGTTGAGATCTTTGATGTTTGGGGATTTGATTTCATGGGACCATTTATCCCTTCATATGGGAACTTATACATATTAGTTGCGTAGACTTACGTTTCTAAGTGGATTGAAGCACAAGCTTTACCTCGTTGTGATGCTAAAAGTGTTTCAAGTCTCTAAGTGGATTGAAGCACAAGCTTTACCTCGCTGTGACGCTAAAAGTGTTTCAAGATTCGCACAAGCTTTACCTCGTTGTGACGCTAAAAGTGTTTTAAGATTTTTAATGAAAAATATTTTCAGTAGATATGAAATGCCGAGAGTGATTATCACTGATGGAGGATCCCATTTTAGGAATAATAAATTCATAGATTAAAAGAAAAGTTTAATATTATTCATAGAATCTCTAATTTTACACCCTCAAACTAGTGGGTTAGCTGAAGTTTCTAATAGAGAGATTAAACAAATACTTGAAAAGATAGGAATAAATACATTCAGAGATTGATAGAAAAGTTTAATATTATTCATAGAATCTCTACTTCCTTTCACACAGACCAAGTTAGCTGAAGTTTCTAATAGAGAGATTAAACAAATACTTAAGAAGACTGTAAACCCTAGTATAATAGATTTGTTTACTAGACTGGATACTGCATTATGGGCTTACAGGACTGCTTATAAAACTCTTATTAGAATGACTCCTTACAGACTGATTTTTGGAAAGACTTGTCACTTACTAGTAGAATTGGAGCATAAAACATATTGGGCGATTAAAGAATTCAATTATAATTTGAAAGATGCTGGTGAGAAGAGATTATTGCAAATGAATGAATTGGAAGAATTAAGAAATGAATCTTATGATAACAACAGAAATTATAAGGAAAAACTTAAGTTATTGCATCATCAAAAGATTAACCAGAAGAATTTTGAACCAGGACAAGACGTTTTGCTTTACAATACAAGGCTGAAGTTATTCCTTGGGAAATTGAAATCTCGTTGGTTAGGACCCTTTACTGTGACTCGAGTTTATAATTACGGACTGTTGAAATTGAAGATCAAAAGACTAGGAATAGATTTAAAGTAAATGGACACAGATTAAAGTCGTATTTTGAGGGTAAAAGACAATATTTTAAAGAGGTTTTAATGGTCAGTCAACCTGAGTAATACCTGAATAGGTTGGGCTGACGACGTTAAACCAAGCACTTTATGTGAGGCAACCCATAGTTATCTTTATTTTTATTACGATTATAGTGTTTTTATTTGAAATTATCATTAGTTTGTGGTAGCATTGAACTATACTACTCATATTTACCCTTGAATTATCAAAAAAATTGGATCCATAAAAAAATTGGAACGCATTTGAACAAGAACGAAACTGTGAAATTTTTGCCTTGCGCGTCGACGGTGGGCTTGACGCCGCCAACGGCGGTTTTTTCCCGAGAGTCCAGGCAATTAATTCTAAAGGCTCGCCGACGGCACCATTGACGCCACCGACGGTGAGAACAACGAGATGACGGTTTCCGGAGTTTGGAATGATAGTTTTTAGCAGTTTTAGGCGGGAGTTACTTGATATAGACTTCCAAATTCGGTTCTTAAGTTTGTATTACCCCAAAAATGAATTGAAACTCCACCAAATTCATCCCCATGGCATCCAATTCCTTTGAAAACCTTAGATTTTGAGTGTTTAACCGGAGAAAGTTCATTAGTTCTGAGGCACAACGAATCTTCATAATGTGCTGACAAAGAGGAGATTAATCAAGGAAAGAGGATTCGTAAATCAAGGATTGAATAATCCTTCGATAGCATATGAAGAGATGATTGTGCGATGACGATGGGAAGTGTTGTGCTACACTATAACCGCCATAATCATTCCTGTGGTGAAGGATTTTTGTGCTAATTTGCATGGAATCAACCATGGAGTCGTCTTTGTGCGAGGTAGATGGATAACTTTTACTCCTGCACAGATTAATGAGCTATATATGATCGAGAATGTTCCTGTCTGCCATTATTCCAACTTTGTTCCAATAAGAAACCTAATGAATGAGATCTACCAATATTTGACGGATGAGACTGAAGACTTGGAAATGAGAGAAAACGAGTATATTAGTTTTTCTGTGACACTTCTAAACCCCTTTTCTAAACACTGGAACTTTTTCATGAGGATCGGTAAAGTTTCTAAGGAAAGTGCTATTCTGAATTACTGCATCCAAATGGGACTGTCGATCGATATTGGATCTATAATTATGAAGTCTATTTTGGGCCTGATCATTCATGGATCAACTTATGGGCTTGGACATCCTTCAAAAATTTTTTTACTTTGCAGTCAGTTCCAAGTATCTTATGAGAATTGGGAAAAAGTACTTCTACCCTAGAAGCCTTTAGACCCAACCGAGAAGTTCTCAGCCAATGAAGATGAGAATGATATGATTATTATTGCGAATCAATCGTCTCAGAATTCACTTCTTATTCAACCTTTAGTTCTAGACAATACACTAGTAATCCTTCGCAGAATCAAGAAACTAGAGAAAGAGGTACAAAATGTTATGAATGCAATTAATAATATCTCTAATTTTTTTATCATCTAGACTGGAGGATGAAAGAGAATTTTGATCACTTTGGACATTTTGAAGGAAGTTTGATGCGATTGATGAGGAAGATGGGATTGATAGAAGAGTACTCTATTGAAGAATTCCCATATCAACCCTTCTATAACCTCTTCGTTCATATTCAATCAATGGGTGATATCAGAGGAGAAACAAGCACAGAATCAGAAGAGTAGTAGATTTACTTTGCCAACTGCATGTCTAAGTGTGTGATTTGATTTGAACTTATGTGCTTAGGTCACTTTCTAAATTTGCTTTTAGATCTTAGTATAGTTGAGATTGAGCATAGGATGTTTGTTTTCAGCATTTAGAGTGTTGTGGCATGGATTGCAACGCTGAATTGATGTATTGAGGTTGAAAAAATACCAAACTTATGTCTGTCGTGTAATGTGTATTGTAACTCTTGGAATTTATATATAATTGTAAGGTTTTGTGTTGTGAATGTTATTTGGGTTAGTGCATCATTTAATTGCTTAAAATTTATGTCTAGAATGATTAAACGGATGTCGCCGAGGCTTGAAATTGATCAAAATCACAAAAATATGAAAATTGAACTAATTTTGCAAATCTCACCAACAGTGGATTTTTCCCAAGAATTAGGCTATTTAATTCAATAGTGCTCGCTGACGGCATTGAAGAGCCCGCCGACGGCGAGAGCCTGAAAAAAAAACACTTTTAACTGCAATTTTGACTAGTCAACCACCACTATTCATCATCCTCTTCTTCTTAAAAAATGGAAATTTTGATCTAGGGCTTGAAGACCTTGGATTTGGGGCAATTTCAAGGCATTTAAACACCGGATTTTATCATCTCTCGGTAAGAGCTTCACTCCAAACTAAAAATATTTGATTTTTTACCTTGAATTTCTTCTACATTTAGAAGATCCAAAAAAATTGCAAATGTGGAGAAAATATTTGGAAGAAATTCATGGAATTTAGATTTGAACTCTTAGAGTCACTTTTGGAAGCCATTATTTGAGTATTTGAAGAGTATTTTGGAATTTTTTCATAATTTTGATTAGATTGACATGGCTCCACGACAAAAGAGGCGATTTGAGTTTGACGAGTATTGCTTCGTCAATGTGAAGGCACAGTCGAGATTTACTTCAGTATTTGAAGGGAAGAAATGTATACAAGATCGTGTTTTTGAGAGTCCAGGAGGAGAATTTGAACGAGTTATTACCGAACGGAGGTGAGAAAACTTTTGTTATACCACCAATAAGGCTACTGTGAATATTGTGAAAGAATTTTATGCCAATTCGTTCTATTCTGAGGACAGAACCGTTCGAGTAAGAGATTTTTTGTTGAGTTTAGTGCCGCCCGAATTAACTCATTTTATGAAGTCTCAGACTCCTATAACTGCAATTATGAAACCTTCTGGACAATGAAAGGCCCACTGAATGATGTCATCAACTTTCTCACTTATGGGAAAGGGACATGGAAGATAAAGCAATGAGAAAAGGTAAATTTTTCTACTTCCATGTGAATGCCACATCTAAAGCGTGAAATTATTATATTTCCTCTACTCTGTTACCTACCTATCACCATAGTGAGGTAACAAGAGATAGAGCTATTTTAAATTTATGTATTCAGAATAATCAAACTATAAATATCGGGAGAATTATTTATAAGAATATATTGACCACGGCAAAGAGTGAATCAAGTGGAGGTCTGGGACATCATGGCCTCATTTATGCACTTTGCCAACTTTCTAGAGTTGAAGCTAGAGATGATGAAGAATGGGTTTACCCTATGAAACCCATTAGTAAAGCTAATTTGAAGACATATGAATCCCATGAAAAATGGAGATCGGGGAGTTGGAGTCAAGAACCTTCTACTAGTAGAGATATCCCCTCTACTAGTTATGACCTTCCTTTATCTAGCTCCCCTACCCTGAATGATTTAATGAATGAGTTAACCTTGCAGTGGAAGAGTATAGAGCAAATAAATGAAATAATTGCGAGATTAGAACTTAGACATGATTATGATAGTGAGTACCCACAGAGGCATTCTGACTTTGAGATATATTACTACGAAGCTCAGGCTCGACACTACAGTGGTGAGCCTGATGTTACTCTTCCTGAATGCCCCCGATATACTCAATATCATCCCAATCTACCTGCTGACTAGGGAGACGAGGATATAGTATGGGTTTTTGATATATAATAGTAATTTATGTACTTTTGTTTTTGTAATTTTGTAATAGAGATAGATGTTTGTTTATCTGTACTTTCATTTTTTTTGTGTTACAATTGGATAATTTTTAATTATTATTATAAATGTTTAGTGTGGTAGTTGAAATTTGCATGTGTAGTTATAATAGATTTTGATTAATACTGTGTAAAATTGTAATGTGATGTGATTTTTATTTGCATTTTAATATATTTGTAATTGTTTTTTTGTTTATAATTGTGGATGTGTTAGCAAAATATTGTGTTTGTATAATGCTTAATTTTGTACTTATTTCAAAATTTCATTACTCAGCAATTTCTCTAATGATTTATATGTATAGAAAGCTCCTAATATTATGGACCAGTTGAAGTTAAATTTTTGAGAAGGAACTGCAAAAATTCTAAGAATGATGAAAAATGCCTAAAGTACTGAGGTATGATTTATATTTAGAATTTTCTTTTCACCTGTATCATTCATATTGAAAAATTTAAGTTTGAGGGAGGGAAGAAAAATATTAACTATTAGATGTTCTCAATTTTAATATTTTCAAAAATAATTAATATAATTTTTTGTAGTGAATTTAATTCAGAGAACTATACTTTGTAGATATTTAAATACTATGGTAGATTTAAAGGAATATTTTTGTAAGGAAAATTAATTTTGTAGATTAAGATATTTAGCATAAGAGAGTAAGACTATAGTTAACTATTTAAAGTAAAGAAAACTATATTTTGAAATATTAAGAATCTTAGAAATTTATTAGAAAAGAAAAGATTGGGGCTCAATGATGTATAAATTATGAAATACTTATAAGGTAAAGGAATGCTTTGAGTTCGAAATTTAGGGAAAGAAAGGTGATGTTCAATATCATTAAAAGCTATCCAGATATAGTAATCCTCACTTGAAAAAGAAAAATAAAGGATTGACAACAATCCCTAAAAAGAAAAGAAAAAAAAAATATAGGATTTTCAATTGCTTTCAATCCTATATTTTCTTTTTCTTTTCTTTTCAAGGATTGTTGTCAATCATTTCTTTTTCTTTTTCAAGTGAGAATTGCTATATCTCGATAGCTTTTAATGATATTGAACATTAAAATTTCAAAATCAAAGCATTCCTTTACCTTATAAGTATTTCATAATTTTTACATCATTGAGCCCCAATCTTTTCTTCTCAAATAAATTTCTAAGATTCTTAATGATTCAAAATATAGTTTTTNCTTCTTAAGAATTTCTAAAAATTTTGAAAATTGTTTATTCTATTTATGTTGCTTCAGTCTTTGAGGAAATGGTGGAGGAGGTTTTTCCACAGTAATTTTCTTTGGTGTAAATGGATACTCTAAATCTGGGAATTCATGATCCTTTTCTTTTTCAGTATCTACTTCTCTTTTTCAGTTTCTATTTCTTGTTGCACTCTTGTCTCTAATTCTTTTCCACTTCGTAATGGAATAGCCTTGATTTTCTCTTTTCCTTGATCTTTAGGATTTGGTTCCCGTACTTAAGTTCCTAATGTTCGGTTACTAAGCGCAGTAGCGATATGCCCTAATTGGTTCTCAATATTCATAATAGTTTGATTTTGTAATTGATTTCCTTGAATTTATAATTGATTTCCTTGATTCTGCAATTGTTGACACAGATTTTGTAATTGATTTCCTTGAATTTGTAATTGATTTCCTTGATTATGTAATTGTTGACCCCATGTTTAATATCAGGTCTTCCATAGATAACTTCTTCTCCTTAATTTCAGTATTACTATTAAATCCTTGAGGATAAGAAGGCCTATAGTTAATATTTCCTTGGTTGGAAGAATGTCCTAATGGGTTTACTGTGTTGTTTGCCCATTGTTGATTGGTAGAAGAATTATTATTCCAATTAAAATTTGGATGATTCTTCCAACCTCGATTATAATAGTTCGAATATGGATTGTTGGGTTTATTAATAGCATTTAAGGTTTCATATGAAGGTTGAACATCCACAAATTGCCTAGATGAATTTTCTTCCATCATAGGAGGTGTTGAAAAATAATTCATCCCATAATGATCTAATTTATTTGATATTGCAGCAATCTGCGAAGCTAACATAGATATTGCATCAGAATCATGGATACTAGCTACTCTTTTAGGATTTACCTGCTCAGAGGGCCCTTGAAAATTTTTTGTAGTCATTTCTTCTATTAATGAATAAGCCTCATCAAAAGGTTTTGACATTAAAGAACCACCAGCCGCAACATCTATAATCGATCTAAGAGATCCCACTAATCCATTGTAAAAGGCTTGAATTATTAACCAGTCTGGCAACGAATGATAAAGGCATTTCCTAAGAAGATCTTTAAATCTCTCCCAAGCTTCATATATTGACTCTCCATCAATCTGACAAAACGATGTTATGTCATTTCTTAGTTTAGCAGTCTTGGATGGAGGGAAATATTTGGATAGAAATTTCTGTGACAGTTCTCCCCAAGTTCTAATAGATCCAGGTGCTAACAAGTTTAACCACATCTTAGCCTTATCCCTTAGTGAAAAAGGAAAAGTCTAAGTCTAATAGCATCGTTTGAGACTCTATCATATTTAAAAGTAGCACATAGTTCTAAAAAACCAGCGAGGTGTAAGTTAGGATCTTCATTTGGTGTACCTCCAAATTGATTGTTTTGTACCATTTGAATAATAGCAGGTTTAAGCTCAAATGAATTAGCAGCTACATCAGGATTTTCGATAGATAAGTGAATTTCACCTATTGTAGAATTTGCATAATCTCTTAAGGGTCTAGGTTGGTGTTCATTCATAATGTTTTCCATTGTATCACAATTTCTAGGTTTTCTTTTTAATTTTCTAATTTTTATAACAATTCGTTCTAATTCTGAATCGTATGGTATTAGATTTTCAGGTCCAAATTTACGCATACAATTTAAAATTAGTACTCAATAATATAATTAAAAATATAAATATTAGATAAATTGCAATTTAAGTAAAAACTTTTTAATAATTTTAATATGTCCATTACTCTTAAAATTCTCCCAGGCAACGTCGCCAAAAACTTGACTGACATTTTTCTTTTTGTAAATCGATAATTACAAGAATTTGATGATGCTACTAGAAGATTTAAATTCCAGCAACGGTGTCCAAAATCTTGACTGCGACTTTATATATATATGTGTTTGATTTAATAAAGATGTATAGGTATAATATTCAATAATGTCAATGTCGAATTTGTCAACGCAAGTATACGTATTGCTCAAGTAATATAGGGCTCTAATGGAGTCCTAGTTATAGATCCCACAGAAAGAAATAGAATACTACGAACTATGGCTTAACAAAAAGTAATACTTCAACTAAAACGACGACGTTCAATTTGCTTATCTCACTAATAGACCTTTGAATAAGTAGATAATTTGAATAACTAATAAATAACTAAAGATAGAAAGTAGGGTTTAATTTGTGATATTCAATATATAAGAAAACATCCTTCTCCTTTTCAAGAAATTATAGTGAATGGATAAAATAAATTAGTTCAATTTATATTGTGTCAAATAGGAGCATTCCTATTCTTTATCCTTTGGTACAGGCATAAAGAACATTGACTAATGCTATGTTTGGTTACTGATTCTGCGGCTAGGCTGGGAGGATACCGACTCTTACTTCGGAGCTCCCACGTTCCCCTCACCTGAGGGCTAACATCTACACATCAGCACCCAAACGATATGATCGAATTGGGGATTTTAGTCTGTCACTCTAAAATCTCCAATTCTACGCCCGATAGTAATATTTCCCGATTTATTTGCACCCAACTTCCAAGGGCTTTGACC
>JXCR01140603.1:0-32159 GCA_002079205.1 Phalaenopsis hybrid cultivar | reverse complement strand
CCGATAATTTTATTTCCCTATTTATTTGCACCCAACTTCCAAGGGCTTTGACCTCCCTGAATCTTGGATGTAATCTTCACTTTAGTTGTAAAACTCAACATATTTAACAAATCAATCGGCCAGATTGAAAGTAAATTAAGATTGAAGTGAAAAGATCCTGGCTTCACCAATTCAAATCATCATTTCACAAATCTCGAGACAAGGAGAAAGAAAGAGAAAATTACTCAAAACTCATGGGGAAAACACAACAAAACTCGGAATTCATATATAAAATCAAAATCATACAAACTACAACAAGTAAATAACTTATCTCTAATTTCTCCCCAAGAACACTCCTCGAAGTTCCTCTGAATCTCTTCCTTTCTTTACAGCACACAGAATTCCTCTTCGAAGTAGCAAGGAGGAAGAAATTTCTCACTTTCCCTCCACTCTTACAATTTCTCAAAGAATTCCTCACAATTACACGCTCTAGCAGGCTCTCTACACACTAATGGAACATATCTAACCTCCAGGACTCCTCTATTTTCAGCCAAAATCTTCTCTTTAAAGATGTGGATGAGTTTTCCCAAGAGTTGCTTATGCACCCCTCCAAAATCCGGCCTTATTCATTATACAAGTACACATAACCGTCAATCCCACCGTCGGCGGTCTCGATGGCACCGTCAGTGGCCTTCTAGAGATTTTGTCCTGTAGCCTCTGGAAAATCTCGTCGTCGGCGGCATCGATGGCGTCGTCAGCACCCTAGTGCAATTCTCCACATTTTGGTCCTTTTTGCTCCAAATTAACTCCTTTTTTGCATCTTTTTGCTCTATTGACCTTAATTTATCATTCCTGTAACAAAATATCAAAAATACCTTTATTTAAAGTGTAATATCATTAAAAACAATATAAAAGAGGTACGAAAATCTCAACATATTTTACTTTGGTCACTAAACCTTCATCTACTCTTGCAATTTAAACTTTTCTACAATATTATCTACATATCTTGCAAGTACTGACCTTTCAGGTGGTAGAATGAGAAAACTCACCAGGGAAGATCTTACAATTTATAGTATCATTTTCTCTTTTACTTTCCGCACTATACTTTCATGCTTACAAAACTTGCATGTTAAACAACGATGACACCCTGCATGAAAACCTAAAACTGTTAGGATAGCCATATAATCAAAACCAAAACTAAAATCAACTAAGGTAAAATTCACCGCCACAACATTCAATACATAAGACAACTCAAATTTTAATCATAAACATCACAAAACAACAATTGAAACTAAAGTAAGACTTCTCTATCGGATGATTGGAAATCACTCGGAGGAGGTAGCCTACAGTTATTAACGAGACTTCCCACTGTCTAAATGAAACTACAGAGCTCATTAAGTTGAGTTTAGTAAATTAATTTGACTTAGAGCCAGTTTGGGGCATCTTATTTTGGTGCAGCGGCATTTTGAAAACGTCGTTGTGGTGTTTGTTTAGGACGTTTAGCCCCACGTTACCAAAACAATGAAAAATGTGTATATTATTTCTTTCTACAGATCGCACGCGGGTCTTCCTGTGTGTTCGACGTTCGTGACTAGTGTTTAGGGCTTGAGTTCCTCCCGTGCCCTTGCGAGATCTCTCTCACGCTCTCCCTCGTCATCTCTTTTGCCCTTCTTCTCCTTCGTAAACATCAATTCTTCTGGTGAGATCTATGTGCCGCTATGCTTTCTGGTTGGGTTTTTGGCTCAATCTTCTGTGGTTGGTTTTATGTGGCTCAATTGACTTTACTTTTTTTGCAAGATTCAGTTTTCTTGAGGGTTTTCTTGAGGATGTTTTTGTTGCATTATTTGTGAATGCTTTGATGAAAATAGATCTGAGGGTTTTCTGCGGTTTTTTTTTGTAATATCACAAGAATATGAAATAAGCAAATCCCTTGAATGCATTAGATCTGTGTTCCACTGCACCTATTATATTGTTCTTTCGGTCCTTGTTCCTATATGAAAACTTTGGTTCGAAATGTGGGAACTTAGCTGGTTTGAAATGTTGGAATGTGCTTAAATGCGTTAGAATGTCATTTGGAGAATTTTCTTATTCCTATTCTTATGTTAAAAATTCATGTTTGGATATGTTGGAGTTGAAATTTTACTAAAGAGTGTTTGGAATGCTTAGGGTCTATTTCTGATTGCAACGGACGGAAAATTTTGAATTCTTCTAATGTGCAGAGAAGAAACGTTCCTGTTCTTGATTGCATCTGATCACTGTTGGTAGAATATTATGAATTCATTGTGGAATTTATTTGCAATGCATTTACATTCATTCCACTCTTTAGTTAGATGATATATCATGGAGCATTTGTTTGAATGTTGCTCAGTTATGGGGTTTAGGGGCATTTTTTTGAATGCACAAATATTGATCCACTCTTTAGTTAGATGATAAATCATTGTTGATGGGGTTTAGGGGCTTTCTTTGATGCCGAGGGTAGAGAGGAGATACAATGCTTATATGTTGTATTGGTCCTTAGAGATTTAGTTATTATATATTTCGGCATTTATTATAAGAGGAGATACAATATTCATATGAGAAGGTTTATGTATTTAGAGATAGTTCAGCATTTCCTATTATTTTAGAGAAAGAGATACAATGCTTATATTTTAGAGCTTTTTCGGCAGCTGCTTCCAGTGGAATTGGATTCCACAACATATATGAGAAGGTTTATATCAAATTTGATGTGTATTGCTTTATTTTCACACCATTTGTATTAAATATAAGAAGTGTATCGAGAACCATTGTTATGTATATGAAAGATGTGTATTGCTTTATTACTAGACATGTACTTTAGTAGTAGTGTTCTCCATTGAGAAACATAGCTATGTAAACTTACACAATTTCATAATAAAACATGTTCGATACCTTACTGTGGATGTAGGTCTTTGACCAAACCACATAATTCCTTTATGTTATTATTTTTTATTTTTCTGCTGTGAGCGAATTTCAACATTGTTTTTTGTTCATTTGGAGATTTACATGTTGCTTCAGTTGGATCTGTTGTGGATGTATGCTCATTTTGTGGATGTAGGTTTACTTTTTTTAGGATGTCTATGTGTTTCTTTTCTTGTTGGTGCATTTGGATATTTGCTTATGAATGTTTAGTTACAAAATGAATTTCGTTACACAATATGCAATTTTTCATATAGTTCCACAATGTCTAAGACAAGTGAAGGTGGTCCCTCAGCGATGTGGGATAAGGAAGTTACAAATGTTTTTTGCAACCTCTGCATCACAGAGATTGAGATTGAGAATAGGCCAACCACCTATTTCAACAAGGAAGGTTGGCAGAATATATCTAAAAGGTTTAAGGAATAGATTGGAAGAGATTATGACAGACTGAAGTTTAAAAATAAATGGGATCAATTGAAGAAGGAGTGGAAAATTCGGAAGGAGCTGAAACGTGGATCCACGGGATTGGGCTGGGATCCAATCAAACAGACAATTGATGCTCCAGATGAATGATGGGCTGAAAAATTAGAGGTAAAATTCTTTTTTTTTGTTAATTACAAATATTTTCATTTTAAATAATTATCCCACTAAACCCCCTTTCTCATTGTAATGTTATAGGCAATTTCGACAACAAAAAATTACAAACAAAGCGGAATTGACTCGGATCTTGAAGATAAACTTAATATAATGTTCAAGGGGGTTGTGGCAACGGAAAAGCATGCATTTAGCCCTTATGAGATGGGGTTTACAGGAATACCCGATGATATTCCACCAGAGCCGGTGACAGTTGAACAAGAAATTCACAACGTTAATCAGAGGGAGATGGGAGAATCTAGCTCACAGATGAAGAGGCCAGGCTAGGAAGAAGAAGAAAGAAAATGATACTTTTGTGAAAACTTCATTTCATAGACTCATAGATACTTTTGGAGCACCACCATCTACTGACCAGAAAAAAATACGTTAAGATTTTCATACCTATTTTATACTAATATTGATGATATTGCACTTTAAAGAAGTGTATTTTTGATGTTTTGTTGCAAGTATGTTGAATTATGGTCATTCAAGCAAAAAGATGCAAAAATGAGCAAATTTGGAGCAAAAAGGACCAAAATATGAAGATTTGAACTAGGGCACCGACGGTGAGCCCAACGGTGCCAACGGTGGCAGAATCAAATATTCTAGAAGGCCGCCAACGACGAGTATGTCGGTTCTCTCAACAGGTGCATTGCATGTGGATGATTTTTGAAGGGACGCTCTGACAACTCTTGGAAAACTCTTTTACAACTTTAAGAGAAACATTTGGGCCGGAAAAAGAGGAGCCGAAAAAAGGGAGTTTAATTTAGGATTAGTATTGTGAGGAATTCTTCGAGAGATTGTAAGAGTGGAGGGAAAGTGAGAGATTTCTTCCGCCTTGCCGCTTCAAAGAAGAATTTTGTGTGCTGTAAAAAAAGGAAGAGATTCAGATGAACTTTGAGGAGTTTGCTTGTGGAGGAATTAGAGATAAGTGGTATTTACTTATTGAAGTTTATATGCCTTTGCTTTTATATATAAGTTCTAAGTTTTGTCGTATCTTCTCNAAGTTTGTATGACCTTGCTTTTATATATAAGTTCTAAGTTTTGTCGTATCTTCTCCATGAGTTCTGAGTAGTTTTCTCTGTCTTTCTCTTTGTCTTGAGATGTTTGTGAAATGGTGATTTGAATTGGTTGAGCCATGAGAATGTTAAAGAAGTTGTGATGATCTTTTAACTTTGATATTAATTACTTTCAATCTGGGCCAATTTATTTGTTAAAATATGTTGAGTTTTACAACTAAAGTGAAGATTACATCCAAGATTTAGGAAGGTTGAAGTCCNGAGGGGTGCTTAGGCAACTCTTGGAAAAACTCATCCACATCTTTAAAGAGAAGACTTTGGCCGAAAATAGAGATTTCTTCCTCCTTGCCGCTTCGAAGAGGAATTCTATGTGATGAAAAGAAAGGAAGAGATTCAGAGGATCTTTGAGGAGTTTTCTTGGGGAGAATATAGAGATAAGTTTATTTATTATTGTACTTTGTATGACTTTGATTTTATATATGAATTCTGAGTTTTGTTGTGTTTTTCCCATAAGATTTGAGTAGTTTTCTCTGTCTTTCTCCTTGTCTTGAGATTTTTGAAATGGTTATCTGAATTAATTGAGCCGNAAATAGCGAAATAAAATTATCGGGCGTAGAATTGGAGATTTTAGAGCGACAGACTAAAATCCTTAATTTGGTCCTATGGTTTGGGTGCTGAAGTTTAGATGTTAGCCCTCAGACATGGGTAACGTGGGAGCTCTGAAGTGAGAGCCGGTATCCTCCTAGCCTAGCCTCATATTTAGTAACCAAGCATAGAATTAGTCAATGTTCTTTATTCCTGGACCAAAGAATAAAGAATAGGTATGCTTCTATTTGACACAATATAATTTAAACTAATTCTNTGGGTGCAAATAAATAGGGAAATAAAATTATCGGGCGTAGAATTGGAGATTTTAGAGTGATAGAATAAAATCTCCACTTCAATCCTATCATTTGGGTGTTGATGTGTAGATGTTAGCCCTCAGGTGAGGGGAATGTGGGAGCTCTGAAGTGAGAGCCGGTATCCTCCCAGCATAGTCGCAGATTCAGTAAACAAGCATATGATTAGTCAATGTTTTTTATGCCTGAACTAAATGGTAAAGAATAGGTATGCTCCTATTTGAAATAATACAAATTGAACTGATTCACTTTATTTATTCACTATAATTTCTTAACAAGGAGAAGAATGCTTTCTTATAGATTGAATATCACANTTAAGAGTTTGTTAAAATTACATATTTATTTCAATTGCCTATTAGTGACAAATAAGCAATTTGAACTGTAATAATGTGATTAAATATTGATTTTCTAAATCCTAGTTCGTAGGCTCTAGTATTACTCCATGTGAGATCGATATCTATGACTCCATTAGAGCCCTGTATTACTTGAGCGATACGCATAATTGCATTGATAAGTGTGACTTTATAATAATTGAATATTTTATACACATTTTCATCAAATCTATAACCATTGTCAAATTTTTGGCGTCGTTGCTGGGGACTTAAATCTTCTAGCAACAGTATCACATTCTTGTATTTTTAAGCATATATAAAGTCGTTGTCACCTGCTCCACAATCTGACAGGACTATCTTCGATTGTCTTCGTGTGTTGAAAACCATCCCTGAAGTTGTAGCGGATAAACACTTTCATGTAATATATATGAAAAAACTTGAGGATCCAGCACATAGGCCATATTTATGGTGATGGAACCAGAGTTACGAGTCGAATATTTATGTGTTATTGTAAATGATTGAGTTTTTATGTGTTTTCAAGAAATGTATTATGTACTCTTCAAAATGACGAGAAGGGAGGTATTAGCTATAAAGCTATATATTCTATTACAGAATGAATCAATTAGGGTGCTATGGAGAGATTTCAACATTCATCAGAGACAATAAGTCATTATTTTTCCAAAGGCATATAGGCACTTGTTAGCTTAGCTGCTAAAATCATCAGGCAAGATGATCCATCATTTGCCAGTACTCCAGAACAAATCGCAATTGATCCCCATTACATGCCTTACTTTAAGGTAACCATTCTTTTATTTACTTTCATAACAACATATAACTATTTTTTAACTTTGTAAAATTGAACTGTAGGTGAAATTGACGGTACTCGCGTTGATGCCCTAATACCCAGCCAGGACAAGGTGGCTTACATTGGTCGAAGTGGTTCGACTACTCAAAATGTCATGGTGGTATGTGACTTCAGCATGTGTTTCACATATGTTATGGCGAGGGGCTGGCATGATAGTCAAATTTTTGCCTATGCTACGAGGAATAGAACGTAGTGTTTTCCTCATTCGCCTTCAGATATGTTTTGATTTATATAATTCCAAGTTATAGGTAATTATTGTNGAGTGCAAATAAATAGGGAAATAAAATTATCGGGCGTAGAATTGGAGATTTTAGAGAGACAGACTAAAATTCTCAATTCGGTCCTATCGTTTGAGTGCTGAAGTGTAGATGTTAGCCCTCAGGTGAGGGGAACATTTGAGCTCCAAAGTGAGAGCCGGTATCCTCCCAGCCTTGCTGCAGATTTAGTAACCAAGCATAGAATTAGTCAATATTCTTTATGCATGGACCAAAGGGTAAGGAATAAGTATGCTCCTATTTGGCACAATACAATTTGAACTAATTCACTTTATCCATTCACTTTAATTTCTTGACAAGGAGAAGGATGTTTTCTTATATAATGAATTTCACATTAGAAAATTCATTAGTAGAATTAGTTAATTAAGAGTTTGTTAAAGTTACATATTTATTTCAATTGTCTAATAGTGAAAAATAAGTAATTTGAACTGCATTGTTGTGATTAAGTATTGATTTTCTAAATCCTAGTTCGTAGCCTCTAGTATTACTCCCTGTGGGATCGATATTCAGGACTCCATTAGAGCCCTGTATTACTTGAGCGATACGTATACTTGCTGTGATAAGTGTGACTTTGAAATTATTGAATATTTTATACATATTTTTATCAAATTTAGAACCTTTGTCAAGTTTTTGGCGCCATTGCTGGGGACTTAAATATGCTAGCAACAGTATCAAATTCTTGTATTTTTAAGCATATATATAGTCACTGTCAATT
Organism: Phalaenopsis hybrid cultivar; assembly: GCA_002079205.1. Taxonomy (NCBI): domain Eukaryota; kingdom Viridiplantae; phylum Streptophyta; class Magnoliopsida; order Asparagales; family Orchidaceae; genus Phalaenopsis; species Phalaenopsis hybrid cultivar. Next base: position 24,508 of record JXCR01140603.1, on the reverse strand, counting down.
ATTAACACAAGAAACTCTACTATTTCCCTATGATTGTAATTTGGTTCCTTTGGGTGGGAAGAAACAGTTATAAGTATGAGGATTCTCCTTATACCCCTTATAATCTTGTTGCTCTTATTGTTGTCAACTTTCTTAAAGCTTCTAAAGTGGTGGGTGGTATTGCTTCTCAGCATTGCAACGGTCGGAGGACAACTTTAATTAATTGGACACCACCTTCCCATGGGTGGATTAAAGTCAACATTGATGGGAGCTTTAATGGGGAGAAGTCTTGAATTAGTGGTTTATGTTTGGATGCTAGTGGCCAGTGCCTAGTTTTCTTTGCTTCACAATGCTTTGCCTCTTCTCCTCTAAAGACTGAAACTAGGGTTGTATTGGGTGCGCTACATATTTCCATCTCCCATGGTTTTTCTAATATTACTCTTGAAATGGATTCTCAGGTTTTATTTCACATTTTAGTGGGCAAGATTAAGCCTCTTTAGAATATTATGATTTTGATCAATCGTATTGGTAAAATGGTGTCCAATTCTAACCTCTCTATTCATTATAATTTTATAAACCACGAAGGAAATTGACCTGCTGATTGGTTATCTAAACATGGGCATCATGGTATTATCATTGGGCAAACTCCTCCTCATCCCCTTTACAATCTGATTCACGGTGATATACTTGATGCTCCCTACATGCGTACTTAGAAATTCTTTTTGTAGCCTATGGTTTGAGGCTGTTGTTTTGCTTTACAATGAATGGATATTATATTACATGTCCACTTGGGATAATTCTTCCTCTTAGTTATTCATCTTATCTTGGGATTCTGCCTTCGATTTTGGTAACAAGGTTACCTGTATTGGTTTTCTAGATAAGGATTTGTGCTGGTTAGAGTTCATCACTTACCTGCACAGAATCTTTTGGTGGCACGGTATGAGGGTATATTTGGAGGCTCATGGCTCTTTTTTTTTTGTGGCACAGTTTGAGGATTAATTTGGAGGCCCAAGGCTCCAATTTTTCTTACTTGAACACTATGACTAAAGTTGGAGGCCCATGACTATAATCTTTGGTCCTGGTTTGGCTTGTTTGTGTGATTTATAAATTATACAAACTAGTTTTTTCTCATTTTATGTGGGTTTTGTTACAAATTTATATGATAACCAATGTTTTGGATGATAATTGTGAGCTCTTTTATTTGGGGCTATATGGTATCATTTTGATTAGCAACTTTGGGGATTGCTTATCGTGTTTTGTATCTTTTTATCTTTGGAATGCCTTACTGGGTTTTGAAGATGAGACATATTATTATATTATTGGCTACATTATTTATCTTTACTATGTGCTACCCGAGGTGAAGTTTTGGTATTGGTCTCTGAACTTTATTTATTGGAAGCTTATGGCTCATACTTATGCTAGATTTAATAGAAGGTTTAGTGATATTGTTCTCTGCTTTAAGGGTAGGATATGTGGTACCTAGTTTTACTCTTGTGGAAGAATAATTGGGAAGTGTTGGCCTGATCATGAGCTATTCTCTCATTTGGGGCTTTATGACCTTATTTCTTCTAACATCATTGGGGGATGTGTATTCTGTATGGATTACAATTATCTTTGGATTGCAAAGTTGGGATTTGTGGTATTGACTAATTACTGCTTTAAAGGCTAAATTTTTTGGTTATAGTTTGTAGTGCTTGCTGGGAAAATGGTGCTTGCTAGAAGTTGTATGTAGTGGTTTGGTGAGCAAGTGTGAGTTACAGTTTTCCTTTTGTGGAATGCTTGGGGGTGGATGTTTTCTTTTGAGGCAACAAATGCTATTTTCCTGATACATTTACATGCATGGAGGCTCTTAACTCATGAAATTTACTACATTTCCCATCAGGAGCCTGATATTCCTGCCATTTCTCGAGTCTTATTTCCATGCAGCACACTCTACTATTGGACTATCAAGGCTTCTATTTTAATGCTCACTCTCTTGATGTTTTTAATTCACCCAACAAGAATTGTCTACAGGTTTTAAGATACTGCCACATTACTTTGTTGATTCTTCTTTAGGCCTATTACAATGCTACCTTCTTTCTCTCAGATTGGGGGACCGAACAGCTTGAAGTTTTTTGGAATTACAATTGACACAATAAGTTTTTGCACTTTGTGTAAATGTTTACTTTTGGTATACTTCTTTGGATTAGTATACATTTTTTGGTTACATGTATTTTTAGAAGTGATAGCTTTTTATTGCTTTTTTTTTATCTTTTTTGTGTGGAGTTGTAGTGTGGACGGAGGAACCCTTAGGTTTTCATGTATTTTTCTTCATTTTTAGTAGGGATCCTCCTTCCCTCCCTAATTATGTACCCTTCTTTATTATGATTAACGCATAAGGATCCACGAGCTATATATATAGATATATATTCATACATCACCTTTTAAGGTTAATACCTTCTAGGTGAATTTTCCCATAAAAATATATATCTATATTTATACATANACAACATATAGTCATTCTTGAAATGAATAGAAAACTAGAATTCTTAAACTTGATGACTAGATAGTCTTGTACATACAGAGTTAATTTAATTAGTTCAATTTTTTTTAAAAATCTCACTATGATATTTACTTAAATCAAACTTATAGTATTTTTGAATTAAAACTTTACTACAATAGATCATAAATTTTATGTAGTACTAAAATTACTTGAGGACAAGTAATGGTTAAGTTTGGGGGATTTTGACCAAAGAAAATTACGTTGGGATTTTCATACCTATTTTATACTAATATGGATGACATTGCACTTTAAAGAAGGGTATTTTTGATGTTTTTTCGCAGGTATGTTGAATTATGGTCACTTGGAGCAAAAAGATGCAAAAAGGAGCAAATTTGGAGCAAAAAGGACCAAAATATGAAGATTTGAACTAAGGCGCCGACGGCAAGCCCAACGGCGCCGACGACAAGCCCAACGGCGCCGACGGTGGCTTTTTCCCGAGAGTCCGGAATCAAATATTCTAGAAGGCCACCGACGGCATCATCGAGGCCGCCGACGGCAAGAATGGTGGTTCTATTAACAGGTGCATTGAATGTGGACAATTTTTGAAGGGACGCTTAAGCAACTCTTAGAAAACTCTTCTACAACTTTAAGAGAAACACTTGGGCCAAAAAAAAAGGGAGAGCCCCGTGGTGGTGTCCGTTGAGTTTTTGTTGTATGTAGAGTGTAGAGAGTTTAATTTAGGGTTAGTATTGTGAGTGAATTTTCGAGAGATTGTAAGAGTGGAGGGAAAGTGAGAGATTTCTTCCTCCTTGCTACTTCAAAAAGGAATTGCTTCGAGAGATTGTAAGAGTGGAGGGAAAGTGAGAGATTTCTTCCTCCTTGCCGCTTTGAAGAAGAATTTTTTGAGAGATTGTAAGAGTGGAGGGAAAGTGAGAGATTTCTTCCTCCTTGCCGCTTTGAAGAAGAATTCTGTGTGTTGTAAAGAAACAAAGAGACTCAGAGGAACATAGAGGAGTTTGCTTATGGAGGAATTAGAGATAAGTAGTATTTACTTATTGAAGTTTGTATGACTTTGCTTTTATATCTAAGTTCTAAGTTTTGTCGTATCTTCTCAATGAGTTCTGAGTAGTTTTCTCTGTCTTTCTCCTTGTCTTGAGATTTCATGAAATGGTGATTTAAATTGGTTAAGGCATGAGAATGTTGAAGAAGTTGTGATGATATTTCACTTCAATATTAATTACTTTCAATCTGGCCCAATTGATTTGTTAAAATATGTTGAGTTTTACAACTAAAGTGAATGGTGAAGTCATGAAAATGTTTAAGAAATTGTGATGATCTTTTCACTTCGATCTTAATTTACTGAAGCCATGAAAATGTTTGAGAAATTGTGATGATCTTTTCACTTCGATCTTAATTTACTTTCAAATCTGCCAATTGATTTGTTTAAAATATGTTGAGTTTTACAACCGAATACTTTCAATCTGGCCAATTGATTTGTTAAAATATGTTGAGTTTTACAACAAAAGTGAAGATTGCATCTAAAATTTAGGGAGGTTAAAGTCCTTGAAAGTTGAGTGCAAATAAATAGGGAAATAAAATTATCGGGCGTAGAATTGGAGATTTTAGAGAGACAGACTAAAATTCTCAATTCGGTCCTATCGTTTGAGTGCTGAAGTGTAGATGTTAGCCCTCAGGTGAGGGGAACATTTGAGCTCCAAAGTGAGAGCCGGTATCCTCCCAGCCTTGCTGCAGATTTAGTAACCAAGCATAGAATTAGTCAATATTCTTTATGCATGGACCAAAGGGTAAGGAATAAGTATGCTCCTATTTGGCACAATACAATTTGAACTAATTCACTTTATCCATTCACTTTAATTTCTTGACAAGGAGAAGGATGTTTTCTTATATAATGAATTTCACATTAGAAAATTCATTAGTAGAATTAGTTAATTAAGAGTTTGTTAAAGTTACATATTTATTTCAATTGTCTAATAGTGAAAAATAAGTAATTTGAACTGCATTGTTGTGATTAAGTATTGATTTTCTAAATCCTAGTTCGTAGCCTCTAGTATTACTCCTTGTGGGATCGATATTCAGGACTCCATTAGAGCCCTGTATTACTTGAGCGATACGTATACTTGCTGTGATAAGTGTGACTTTGAAATTATTGAATATTTTATACATATTTTTATCAAATTTAGAACCTTTGTCAAGTTTTTGGCGCCATTGCTGGGGACTTAAATATGCTAGCAACAGTATCAAATTCTTGTATTTTTAAGCATATATATAGTCACTGTCAATTATTAACACAAGAAACTCTACTATTTCCCTATGATTGTAATTTGGTTCCTTTGGGTGGGAAGAAACAGTTATAAGTATGAGGATTCTCCTTATACCCCTTATAATCTTGTTGCTCTTATTGTTGTCAACTTTCTTAAAGCTTCTAAAGTGGTGGGTGGTATTGCTTCTCAGCATTGCAACGGTCGGAGGACAACTTTAATTAATTGGACACCACCTTCCCATGGGTGGATTAAAGTCAACATTGATGGGAGCTTTAATGGGGAGAAGTCTTGAATTAGTGGTTTATGTTTGGATGCTAGTGGCCAGTGCCTAGTTTTCTTTGCTTCACAATGCTTTGCCTCTTCTCCTCTAAAGACTGAAACTAGGGTTGTATTGGGTGCGCTACATATTTCCATCTCCCATGGTTTTTCTAATATTACTCTTGAAATGGATTCTCAGGTTTTATTTCACATTTTAGTGGGCAAGATTAAGCCTCTTTAGAATATTATGATTTTGATCAATCGTATTGGTAAAATGGTGTCCAATTCTAACCTCTCTATTCATTATAATTTTATAAACCACGAAGGAAATTGACCTGCTGATTGGTTATCTAAACATGGGCATCATGGTATTATCATTGGGCAAACTCCTCCTCATCCCCTTTACAATCTGATTCACGGTGATATACTTGATGCTCCCTACATGCGTACTTAGAAATTCTTTTTGTAGCCTATGGTTTGAGGCTGTTGTTTTGCTTTACAATGAATGGATATTATATTACATGTCCACTTGGGATAATTCTTCCTCTTAGTTATTCATCTTATCTTGGGATTCTGCCTTCGATTTTGGTAACAAGGTTACCTGTATTGGTTTTCTAGATAAGGATTTGTGCTGGTTAGAGTTCATCACTTACCTGCACAGAATCTTTTGGTGGCACGGTATGAGGGTATATTTGGAGGCTCATGGCTCTTTTTTTTTTGTGGCACAGTTTGAGGATTAATTTGGAGGCCCAAGGCTCCAATTTTTCTTACTTGAACACTATGACTAAAGTTGGAGGCCCATGACTATAATCTTTGGTCCTGGTTTGGCTTGTTTGTGTGATTTATAAATTATACAAACTAGTTTTTTCTCATTTTATGTGGGTTTTGTTACAAATTTATATGATAACCAATGTTTTGGATGATAATTGTGAGCTCTTTTATTTGGGGCTATATGGTATCATTTTGATTAGCAACTTTGGGGATTGCTTATCGTGTTTTGTATCTTTTTATCTTTGGAATGCCTTACTGGGTTTTGAAGATGAGACATATTATTATATTATTGGCTACATTATTTATCTTTACTATGTGCTACCCGAGGTGAAGTTTTGGTATTGGTCTCTGAACTTTATTTATTGGAAGCTTATGGCTCATACTTATGCTAGATTTAATAGAAGGTTTAGTGATATTGTTCTCTGCTTTAAGGGTAGGATATGTGGTACCTAGTTTTACTCTTGTGGAAGAATAATTGGGAAGTGTTGGCCTGATCATGAGCTATTCTCTCATTTGGGGCTTTATGACCTTATTTCTTCTAACATCATTGGGGGATGTGTATTCTGTATGGATTACAATTATCTTTGGATTGCAAAGTTGGGATTTGTGGTATTGACTAATTACTGCTTTAAAGGCTAAATTTTTTGGTTATAGTTTGTAGTGCTTGCTGGGAAAATGGTGCTTGCTAGAAGTTGTATGTAGTGGTTTGGTGAGCAAGTGTGAGTTACAGTTTTCCTTTTGTGGAATGCTTGGGGGTGGATGTTTTCTTTTGAGGCAACAAATGCTATTTTCCTGATACATTTACATGCATGGAGGCTCTTAACTCATGAAATTTACTACATTTCCCATCAGGAGCCTGATATTCCTGCCATTTCTCGAGTCTTATTTCCATGCAGCACACTCTACTATTGGACTATCAAGGCTTCTATTTTAATGCTCACTCTCTTGATGTTTTTAATTCACCCAACAAGAATTGTCTACAGGTTTTAAGATACTGCCACATTACTTTGTTGATTCTTCTTTAGGCCTATTACAATGCTACCTTCTTTCTCTCAGATTGGGGGACCGAACAGCTTGAAGTTTTTTGGAATTACAATTGACACAATAAGTTTTTGCACTTTGTGTAAATGTTTACTTTTGGTATACTTCTTTGGATTAGTATACNTATATATATATATATAATATATAATATAACAAAGATGGTGGTGGCAATGCTACTGGCTCTGCTAGGGTTTCCATGGAGTTTCTACTCCGTTGGCTGGTGAGCTGGTTGTGGAGAAAGGCTTTTTTTGATGTTTGGGTTTTTTCTTGGAGCTTATTCTGGTTGGGGCTTCGACTTGGAGTGTTTTTTGGCTTCCAGGGTTCACAGTTTTTCAAATTTTTTAGAACTACCGTTCTATTGAGCTACTGTTCCATTGCTTTAAGTGGTCTGATCCCTGTCTGGTTTTAAGTTTCTTGGACTGAGATTCTCTTGGAATTTCCCTTTTGTTTCTATGCCTTGTTTTTTCTTAAGTTGGATAAACTGTGGCTTTGGAGGATTGGTTGGTGGCTGTCTTGGTGAAGGAGGAGCCAAAACCTGGTTTGCTAGTTTGCTCCTTTTGATGGATTCACCCATTAATATTGAGACTAATGTTCAATGCACCAAGGTCACCTATGCTGGGGTGGTTGGCCATTCCAATGATGTTCTCCAGGACATGGATTTGTTAGTTTTACCCCTGTCATTTCATGACACTGTTGCTGGTAAGGGGGATTCCCCTTGTATTCATCCCCTAAGATGTAAAGAAGGAGAGCCTGCCATTTATTTTTCACCACAAGAAATCACCTCTTTGAATGAGGGAGTAAAACTTACTCTTGTGGGCAAATTCCAACTAGGTCACCCAAAGATGGAACATGTAAGGGACTATGTTGATTCTCTGAAATTTCATGGAGCTTGGATGTTGGGTTTGCTTGATGGTAGACACTTATTGATACAATTGACTATTGAGGAAGACTATGCTAGACTCTTTGTTGAAAAATCTTTACTTATTGCTGGAACCACCATGAAATTAATGAAATGGACACCTGGATTTGACCCCAGTAAAGAGCCACCTGTGGTTTCCCTTTGGTTCAAATTACCTGGTTTGGCCTTCCCTTTGTTCAATATGAATGCTTTATTTAACATTGGCTATGCTTTGGGCAGACCTTTAAAGGTAGATGCCCCTACATACAACAAGGCAAGACCCGCTTTTGCTAGAATCCTCATAGAAAGGGACATTACTTTGCCTGAAGTGAAAAGAGTCTAGATTGGCTTGACAAGAAGTTATACTATAGAAAAAGCCTTATTACTGTCAGCATTGTAAGATGTTTGGCCATACCTGGGATAGGTGTTATAGATTGCACCCTCCATCCAAAAAATCCATTTCTGGTAGAGATAACAATCCCATTCAGAAGCCATCCCACCTTGTGGCTGAAGCACTAAAAGGACAATAGAGAAGGTTCACTGGATAACTCACAAAGTTCTATTGCTCCTTTTACCTCTAATGTTCCTTCTTCTTCCTCCCCTAGAGTTATAAGAGAGGAACTCAATATTGTGACTATAATTACTCCTGCAACCTGTTCACCATAAGAGAGATTGAAGGAATCCATTAAGGAATCTTTGAATGACATACAAGTATCTCTGGCTCCTAAAGAAGGGAAAATTGTTGAACTGACACATCTTTTGGAGGATGAGTGGCAGGTACAGACATCCAATAGGAAAAAAAAGCAAGCCACTGAAGTTCAGAGATTACAAATTGGTGCTACCTCTATGTTTAATGGTGGTATGATGAAGAATGGATCCTCTCCTACTACTTCTAGAGGAAAAACAAGATCTAGATCCCAACCTTCACTTCACATTTCCCCCCCAAATGATTAGCCTTTCCCACTGTCTCTTTTGGGGCTCTGCCCATTCCATGTCTTTAACAAGATTGATAGTTTATATAAAAATTATAACTTTTGTTTGTTTATTTTGATTGGATTTTTGATTCCTTGTAACCTTCAGAGGGTTTTGAGGGATTTTCCTGTGTTCTTACCCCAAACTTTTCTTTATCTTCATTTAATCCTTCTTCCAACTCATCACTTACTTAACTTTCAAATTCTTACATTCTCATTTCATAACCATAACTTTTCTTCTATAATCCTGTCATATCCTCAGTCAACTTTATATTTACCTTTTTGGAGAGATTTACTGTTTTCCCCTTGTTGCTTACATTGGGCCAGAAAATTTGACTTTAATGGTTGGTAAGGCAGATGTGGGGAATTCTCTACACTTACTATGATTAAACTTTTGTGTTGAAATATCAGGGGGATTTTTTATCCAAATTCCCTAATCAGGATTAAAAACTTAGCTAAGAAGCACAACTTGCTTTGCTTTGCCATCTTGGAACCCTTGGTTCATAGCACCCCAACAGATTCCTTAAGAAGTTCCGTCTGTTCTATTGTCTTAATAATTCAAATTACAAAATTTGGCTTTTCTATAGGAAGGAGGTCAATTTTCAGCTAGTGAACAACCATACTCAGTTCCTACATGCTGCTCTACAATGGGACTTCCTTCATATTGATGCTACCTTTGTTTATACAGGCAGAGTTGAGGAGAGAAAGTTGTTTTGTGGCAGCAAATTCATTAGCTAAAATCTTCTGTGAAGGGGCCTTAGATTATTGGTGGGTACTTTAATAGTGTGGCTAGATTGAATGAAAAATGGGGAGGGAAACCTGTTGATCTAAATCAGATGCTGCTCTTTACTGATAACATCAGGAACACTGATTTCTCTGAACTTCCACATCAGGGTCACTTGATACATGAAAGAGAGGAAACCTCCATTAAAGAATTGACAGGTTTATTTTTAATCATGCTTGGTTGGAGACCAATTTCCATACTTATGTCTCACATTTGCTTTACATTTGTTCAGACCATAGACCTTTGTTGATATATATTTCCCCTACTCAATCCTCCCCCATCCCAAGATTTTTCAATGTTTGAGTGGAACATCCTAGTTTTCTCCCCTTTATGCAATCTATTTGGCTTCTTGATAAATCCCTACCTCCTTGAATCAGATTGTGGCAAATTCAAAAGTCAGTGTCTAAGCACTTAAAATCTTGGAATTAGAATTGTTTTGGCAATTTAACATCAAAAGTTGAGGAGGCTGAACAAGCTGTTAAGGTAGCAGAATTGAATCTCTAATTAGGCACCTCAGATGAACAAACACTTGTCAATGCTAATGCCAATCTTCTTAGAGCCACTCTTTAAGAAGAACAGTTTTATAAGCAGAAGGCTGCACTAAAAAAAATTATTGATGGGGATAGAAATACAAGGTTTTATCATGCTTGTATCAAACAAAGAAGATAGTCTAATACTAGTTTGAAGATCAAAGATATCAATGACTGCTGGATTCAAGATACTGATCAAATTCATTTAAATGCTATCAATCATTTTCAAGCTCTTTTGTCTTTGTCTAATGTTTCAAACCTTCAATATTTCAACTCAAGCCTCTTTAATGACAGATTTTTCTAATATTAACAAATTGGATCTAACATTTGTTCCTTCTATATATGAAATTTGGCAGGCATTATGTTACATTGATGGTGAAAAAGCTACGGAGCTTATGGGTTTACCTCTACCTTTTATAAAAAGGCTTGGCCTATTGTGAAAGGGGAGATTGTGGAGGCTGTCTAGGATTTCTTCAAGGGGGCTGACATGCTTAAGTATTTTACTCTATCTACCATTAATTTAACTCCTAAGGGTGATTAGAAATCAAGCTGAGATAATTTCAGTCCAATCTCTCTTACAAATGTGCTATCAAAGCTCATTAGCAAGCTGTTGGTGTTTAGATTAAAACCCCATTTACCTTTGTTGATTGCTCCTAACTAATCTGCCTTTGTTGCAGGGAGACAAATTAATGATAATGTCTTACTCACTCAAGAGCTATTCTTATATATTGACAAGCCATGCAGAAGGGGGAATCTCATGTACAAACTTGATGTTTCAAAATCCTATGATACTATCAACTGGAATTTCATTTTGGAAGTACTTAAAATAAGAGGATTCAATGATTCTGTCTATCAGGTGATCCAAAGATGGCTTCATAATAATTAATACACTATCTTGGTGAATGGAAATTCTGATGGGCTATTTCAAGCTTCTAGAGGCATTAAACAAGGAGACCCCCTCTCCCCATATATCTTCAAATTGGCTATGGACTATCTATCTAAGCTTCTCAATCACCACTTCTCTGAAAAGGAGTACCTTAGATTTGCCAATAAAGCCAACTTTTCCATAAGTCACTTATGCTCTGCAGGTGATGTTATTTTGTTTTCTAATGCTTCCAAGCCTACAGTAAAGAAGGTGTTTAGTCTGTTAAACCTTTTCCAACAGCTTTCTGGCCTTTCTTTGAATCACAACAAATGTTAATTGATCTTTAGCAAACACATTACTGCAGCTACAAAGAATTGGATCAAAGATTACACAGGATTTAAATCTGCTGCAAGCCCACTTCTGTATCTTGGGGTGCAGTTAATCAAGGGGAGGAAAAAAGAAGACTCAATTTGATGAAAATGTTTCTAAAGTCCCTAAATAGATCTCAAGCTAGACTAATGCTTATCTTTCACAGGGTGGAAGATTGACTTTAGTCAAAAGAATTTTATCTTCTTTTCCCATGTACATCATGCAAATGCTAAAACTGAAAAAGAGTACTCAAAGGACATTGGAGGTGATGCTTAACAAATTTCTGTGGGAAGGGAAGCACAAACAAGCCCACTGGTTAAGATGGGATAAGTTATGTCTCCCTCTTTCTGCAGGAGGTCTGGGTATGAAATCTTTCGTACAACTACTTAATATATTCTATTTTAAGTTGTAGATCAAAATAAGAGAGCAAACCTCTCTATGGGCCAATTTCATGAAGATGAATTATTGTAAACATTCCTATCTAGTAACCATACATAAGAAAACTAGGGACTCTATAATTTGGTCTGAACTTCTTAAAACCAAAACTATTGCTGAAGATTTATTTATTTGGGAAGTTGGGGAAGGCAAAGTTGATTTTTGGTTAGATAATTGGTTACTTGATGGTAAATTGGACCTATCTACAAATCTCAATTCATCTCTCAACCTTCCAATTTAGAATTGTTGGACTGGTCAGCACTGGCACAAAGATATGTTGGCTTCTATGGTGGACCCTGAACAGATGCATCAAATCACCAAAATTCTTGTAACTCCACAGACTCCTTACAGAATTGTGACAAAGTATCCTCATCATATTTCTCTCACCAAATTTGCTTATTACACATTATATACCTGGCATTCACGGGATTGGGGTAAAACCATGTGGGTGAAATATCTTAGTCCCTCTATGTCTTTTTTTGCTTGGAGATGCTTCCATAAAATCATTCCTATTGATGAAATCCTTAAACTTAAGGGGTTAAAAGGCCCATCAAATGTAATCTCTGCTGCCATCAAGAGTTATATTTTTCTCATCATTTTTTTCCTCCTATCCTATTGCAAAGCAGGTCTGGTTGTAGGTTATCTCCAAACTCAATCTTCCCTCTCATCTTATGCATTATGACAACTTTATTGATTGCTGGAGAATCTAGAAAGATAATCAGGTTGAAATCATTCCATTCATCATTACTTGGTTTATTTGGATGGCAAGAAATAACAATAAATATGATGTTGGTGCCACTAATGCTACTCAAATCAACATTAACTGTCATTCATATATTTTCAAGATCATCAACTTCATGGGCTACAACGCTAGAAATTATGAGTGGTCATGCTTTTAGGATCCATAGAGATCACTTTATTCTCCTTAAAATTTTACTTTGGTCCATTAGAGGAAACCTATCCACCCTTGGATTAAGATCAACACTGATCGTAGTTTCAAGAGGAACAGTGCTGGCTTTAGGGGGATATTCAGGAACCATAATGGGAGATGCCTTTTTTATTTTCAGTCTCCTTTGGTAGCCATTAATGCTTTAGATGGAGCTACTCATAATATACAAATTTATTTGGAGCCATATTCTTAGGGAAGGCAACAAGAATGCTAATTAGCTAGCTTCTCAGGGTGCAGTATCCTTGGTTCCAAAGATTGATGTACTTCCTCCTTTAGTGCTTGCTTTTTTGATAAGGGGAGACCTTTCATGTACAACTTATTCCTTATCTTAACGAAATCTTAGCATTTTTTTGAATATATATATATATATATATATATATATATATATATATATATATATATATATATATATATATATATACACACACACATACATACATATATATATACATATACACATACATACATATATATATATATATAAATACATACATACATATATACATATATACATACATACATATATATCTATGTATGTATCTATATATGTATGTATATATATATGTACATACATACATACATATACATGTACATACATACATACATACATATACATATACATATACATACATACATACATACATACATATATATGTATGTACGTATGTACTTATGTATGTATATATATATGTATGTATGTACGTATGTATGTACGTATGTATGTATATATATATGTATGTATGTACGTATGTATGTACGTATGTATGTATATATATATATATATATATATTTCATGGAGGCGACTGGTTCCCTAGCTCTCCTAGGGTTTCTACTCTAATGGTTTCCTCTGCATCCTTTTGTTGTGCCTGGTTTTCCTCTCTTTCTCTTCTCCTACTACTATCTTGGCGTGTTTTGGCTTATTGGGATTGTTTAAGATCTTGTTTGGAAGGTTTTCCCCTTTCCTAACAAAAATTTTTTCAAACTTTCTATTTTACAGTTCCATTGTTGAGAACTGTGTGTGCTTACTGTTTGTGAATTGTGCTTGCTTCCTTTTATTGAGTGTGTATTCCCTGAATCCCATTGATTTAGATGCTAGTATCCAATGGGCTAAAGACACATTTATTGATGTTGTGGGGAAAGATTTTGAGACCTTGTAAAATTTTGAAAATCTTGTCTTCCCTCAGTCTTACCATGATGTTGCTGTCGGCAAGGTGGATTGCCTTTTTATGAAGCCTTTGGTCAAAAAGGGGGAAAGATTGTTGCTTTCTTCTCAGATAATGAGATTCAGTCCTTGGCTGAAGCTTGAAAGTTTACTCTTGTTGGAAAGTTTCAATTCAGCCATCCTAAAATGGATGAAATAAGAAAGTATTTTGATGACCTAAAAGTAGTTGGTGCTTGGAGGGTGGGTTTGATGGGTGGCAGACATATTATGATACACTTGGCTAAAGAAGAAGATTATGCAAGGATTTTTGCTAAACATGTTCTAAATTTAGATGATATCTCCATGAAATTCCTAAAGTGGACTACTGACTTTGATCCATCAAAAGAACCTCCCATTGTACCCATTTGGTTTAAACTCCCTAGACCGAAGTTACATTTTTCAATCATCAAGTGTTATTCACTATTGGTACAACACTTGGTAGACCCATGAAGTTGGATGCCCCCACATTCAATCTATCTAGTGCATCAGTGGCTAGAATCTTAGTAGAAAGGGATATTACTCAACTAGTGGTGGAGGAAATTTGTCTAGGTACTGCTAATAGTGGATATTGGCTAAAAATTATGATGGAACAAAGGCCTTATTATTGCTATAACTGTAAAATGTTTGGGCATACTGATAGCAGATGCTTCAGACTACATCCTAAGCTAAACAAACCTTTTCAAGGCACCTTATCTGCCCCTCCCAGTCAACATGTTCATCTTCCTTTGGAATTTGGTCCCCTAACAAAGTTACTGAACCTGCTCCTGGATTGGAACCTACTTCACCAGCCCAGGCTCCAATCATTGTTGGACTTATAATTACCAATCTCCATTATGCTAAGGAGGTTCCTGCTGAGGGAACTTCAGGATTGGATCAGTTGCCATAGGGTTTTGTTGCACCCAACACTATGTTAGTTCCTTTAGCCAATGCTTCCACTGATTCTTCCAGTTTAGCACATCTAATTACTGAACCTTCTCTTGTATTGGAACCTACAATCCCACCTCCACTCCTTGCTATAACTACAACCCCTATCCTTTCATCTGTTCTGGATGTCCTTGTAGTGAGAGCTCTAGGAAAGGATTATTTTTTGTCAATTACTCCTGCAACTATTAGTTTAAACGCTCCTCTTGATAATATCTCCACTGACTCTCCTAGTTTGGCCCTTCTAATCACAGTTGATTTTGATGATACCCTGGTCCAACAAATGAATTTGGATCTTGAAGTGGAATGTTAGATACATCAGTCAAGAAAAAAGAAAAAAGGCACATCCTAAGAAGTTAGGGGGCTGTATAAAAGTAGAGAGAGGGGAAAACAAAAATATAATTAGTCTCCTTTGTTGGAATGTTAGGGGGCTGGCACATCCTAAGTCCCTTGGAAGGTTACGCCACTTAAATAGGATGCATAATTTTTGGTGTATTGCTTTGCTTGAACCCATGATATTCAAATATCAAACCCAATTTATCAAGAAGTTTCTTGGATTTTAGTTTTCTTCAAATTTCAATAACAAGATATGGCTTCTTTGTAGAAAGGAAGTCACTTGGCAAGTTTTACAAGATCACCCTCAGTTTCTCCATATCTCCCTTATTCTGGCTAGACATTCTGCACAAGCTATGGTTGTTTATGCCACTTGCAATTCTGATGGCAGGAAAAAATTATGAAAGGAGTTATTCAACCTCAACCAACTTATCCATTCCAAGTGGCTAGGTTGTGGTGATTTCAACTGTGTGGCTTCTTTGAAAATTTTGGTGGTAGACCTCCTGACATTAGTAAAATAAATTTATTCAATGATAACATGCAGCTCACTAGATTAAATGTTTTTGGTTTCTCTGGCCCTAATTTTACATGGAGGAGGGGTAAAATCTGGGAGAGGCTGGATAGAGCCCTGGCTAATGACATTTTCCTTAATGATTTCCTTCACAGTTTTGTTACTCATCTGCCTATGATTGGGTTTAACCATAGACATCTTCTAATAAGAATTCAGAGCTCCCCCACACCTACTAAAGGTCTCTTCATATTTCTCAATGTCTGGTCATCACACTCTAAATTTTTGCAACAGGTGCTCCCTATTTGAAACAGTTTTCACCATGAAAATCCATGGGTGAAACTATGGGTTCTATAAAAGAGATTGGGTGCTCATCTTAAAGTTTATAATTCAAAAGTCTTTGGTAATTTGCACATTAAGGTTATTGAAGCTGAGGCCCTTGTTAAAAACTTTGAGGCCCAGCTGGCTAAGGACCCCTCTTTGGAAGCAGATTTTTTCACTGCAAATGAAGATTTACTCAATGTTATTCAAATGCAGGAAATTTTACATCAGAAAGCTTTACAAACCAAATTCTATGTTGGAGATAGAAATTCTAAATACTACCATGATGTTATTAATTATAGAAGGAAATGCAATGAAATACATCAAATTAAAGACACTTAGGGAGTCTGGCTAAATACTGCAAATGATATTTCTGCCAATGTTGTAAACTATTATCAAAATCTCTTTACCCAACCCACAGTGGCTAGAGAAGTTGTACAAGTAAATCTTTTTAATCAGATCATAATTTTTACTTCCAGCCTTCAACTAACACACATCCCAACTGAAGAGGAAATCAAATCAGCTTTAGATTCAATTGATAGCAATAAAGCTACTGGCCCAGATGATTTTTCTGCTGATTTCTATAAAAAAGCTTGGAATATAATCAAGTTGGAAGTAATAAAGGTTGTGCAAGCTTTCTTTAAAGGACTGATCCCTCCAAAAATACTTCACATCTTCCACCATAACTCTCATTCTTAAAGAGACCAATTGTAAAAGTTGGGATTTGTTTAAACTTATCAGTCTCACCAATGTGGTCTCTAAGATTATTAGTAAGGTGATTGTTGCTAGAATTCAACCTCATATGCATAAAATTATTAGCATGAATCAAACTGCTTTCATTAAAGGAAGAAGCATTGTTGACAATGTCTTACTAGCACAGGAACTCTTCCATGATCTGGATAGAAGCTGCAGGGGTGGAAATTTGATCTATAAATTGGATATTAGTAAAGCTTATGATACCATTCACTGCAATTTTATTGAGGAGGTTCTTTAGGCAAGGGGTTTCTCTCTGGACTTCACTAAATTAATCATGAGATGGCTCAATAACAATGCATACTCTTTACTCATTAATGGGTCTTCCAGTGGCTATTTTAAAGCTACTAGAGGAATTAAACAATTTCATCTTGGTTTTTGATTATCTTTTTTTAATTCTTAACTAGATTTCAGAGTCCTCTCCATACAATCACTTCAATCATAGATCAAATATTGCCATCAGTCACTTATCTTATGCAGATGATATCATTCTCTTCTCCAAAGCCACTTAACCAACTGCTAGGCAAATCCATAACTGTCTTAATGACTTTTTGGCCTGCTCTGGGCTTCTTTTGAACAAGCAAAAGTGTCTTCTTATTTTGAGCAAAGGGGTCAAACAACCGTTTAAGCTGTGGCTTTCAGACTTCACTGGTTTCAAATCTTCCAGCTCTCCTCTGAACCATTTGGGGGTTTATCTGCTGAAAGGTAGGACTAGACAAATTTAGTTTAATGAAGTGGTGACAAAGATTCAAACAAAGCTTCTCAACTGGACAAACTCTTTTTTTCTAATGGAGGAAGAATTACCTTCTTAAAGCATGCACTTTTTTCTTTCCCTTAATACCTTCTTCAGATGGCTACTTTAAAGAAGTGCACACAACTGCTGCTAGAGAGAACTTTTAATAGATTTTTTTGGTCTGGTCAAAGGAACTAAATGCATTGGACCAAATGGAATGTTGTTTGCAAACCTGTAGAAAATGGAGGGTTTAGATTTAGAAGCTTCAAACATTTGCAACTTATTAATTTTTGTAAACTTTGGATACACTTCAGGTCTCAGAAGTCTCTCTGAGCAAAATTCCTGAAAGGAAAATACTGCAGAGATATCCATCCTTCTCTTGCTTCCCCTAAATTGAGAGATTCTAAAGTCTGGTCTCAAATGCTTAAGATCAAGGACACTGCTGAAGACCATTCAATTTGGGAATTAGGGGAGGGGAATATTAATTTTTGGCTAGATAACAGGTTGGGAGAAGGGAAGTTGGTTGATGTTCACTCAGCCCCTTTAAATCTAAATTCCAAGGAGTCTAACTGCTGGACTGAGGGCCATTGGAATCTGCATGCTCTACAGAATATCCTAGATAACTCAATCAGTCACAAGATAATTAACATACTCTGGAAAATACTAAGAAAGATAAAATTATCACTAAAAAGAGCCCATCACAATCCATTTTGCCTACATCTATTCTCAACAGCCTCATGGATTGAAGGCCTCTTGGGAGAAATCACTGTCGGGGAAATTTCTATCTTCCTCAATGGCTTTGTTTTGTTGGAGACTATTTTTTAGGCTTCTCCCAATTGATGACATCCTGAAGCTGAAGGGGTTGAGAGGCCCTTCTCATTGTGTTCTTTGCAAAAAGTAAGAGGAAACATCTAAACACCTATTCTTCCAATGTAGCTTTGTTCAACAAGTGTGGTCAGCAGTGCTCAACCATTTGCAAATGTAAACAATCACTCTTACATGGCAGCAATTTCTCATTTTCTAGAAGGACTGAAATTAGCTTAACCTAATTACCATCCCATGTGTTGTGGCTTGGTTTATTTGGATGGTAGGAACCAAGCCAAATTTGAAGAAAAGCAGCAGCTAACTACGAAGGTGGCCTCTAACTGCCTTGCATACATGAAAAAACTCTCTATCTGGAAGGCTTTTTCCGATTTACTATTAATTGAAAACATAACCTATCAACCTATTCCTAAACACCATTTAGTCTATTGGCTCAAACCTGATGCGGGGATTCAATATATATGGTAGCTTTTACCAATTTGATGCTGGAATTGGGGGACTTTTTAGAAACTCACAGGGCTCCTGCTGCTTAATTATCATTCTCCCATTTTTTCAAGGGATGCCTTAGAAGTTGAAACAATTGTAGTATATTGGGCTATCTACATTGCTGCTAGAGCCAAAATCCAGAATCTAGTGGTAGTATCTGACTCCAAGATTTTGATCAGCATTCTCTTGAATAAGATTAATTGCTCCAGGCATATTCTGCAGTGGATACATAAGATTCATCCCATGAACTCCAACCTCAATCTAAAGTTCCAATTTATTCACAGAGAAGGTAATCAACCAGCTAACTAGCTTGCAAAAGCTTGTCTTAGAATTTACGGTCCACTCATCACCAAAAGCATTTCTAAGCCTCTTTTATTTCTTCTGAAGGGAGACCTTCTTGGTCTGCTCTATTGCAGACTTTTGTATTTTCTGTTATTCTTGTTTTGAATGCATTTCTTTCACCTTGGAAGGATAAGACCTTCTAGGTGAATCTTCCCCTTTTAAAATATATATATATGTATATATGCATATATGTATATCTATATTTATGCATATATGTATGTATATGATATATGTATGTTTGTATTTTTCTTTCTTTCAACATAAATCATAATTTTTGTACAATATTTTCACTTCAAATCTTCCTTAAAACTACCAATTCATTCCTAAATCAAGATGCTGCATCAACATCAAAGATGTTTAACACTTCAAAAACAAATTATAAAATAGTTCCAAAATAAGAAAATACAAAGAAATAAAAACAATTAAAGCTAAATAATAATATTACTTCCCACCACATTTTTGATGCTCAAGTTAAGCAGCAACCAACCTTCTTCAGAGCAGAGACATCATCTTTAATATTAATCTTCTCCCCTTTGCTGGGAATAGAGCTTGTGCCATCATCGCACGAATCAATTATCTTCTTGCTCACAATGAGGTAGATCTGCGTTAAGACCTCGGCAAAAGTGTTCTCGACATTGGTGGCTTTGAGAGTCGACATCCCCATGAAACAAAGGGATGCTTTTTAGCTAGAGGATTTGTTGTCTTCAGTGCTGACGGTGACGAGATGACGGAGATCAAATTTTTTTCCGACAAACATGACATTGATATTTGGATTGGTGTGATCCCTTAGTTCGTGTAGTCATCGCACTATTTTCTCAAAAGTGCGTGTAGTGTGACATCATAGACAAGCAATGTGATGATGACTCATCGAATTGTAAGCACTGGTAATCTTATGGTACCTTTCCTGGCCCGCGGTGTCCCAAATCCGTGCCTTGCTTGCCCTTCTATCCACATTGATGCTCCTAGTGGTGAACTCCACCCTAATGGTGGACTTCAACTATATACTGAAATCATTCCTCATAAACCTCGACAGGAAGTTCAAATTTCCCACTATCGAGTCCCCAATTAGCACCAATTTGAGCCGATAGTCGTAATAGTTCTCTGCTCTGTATGCCTCCATTGTTCGCTTTCATTCTCTCTCTCGCCATGGGGGAAGCAAAGCCTTGATGTGAATTCCTAATACACCTAATATATATAGTATTTTTAGACACATTTTTACACCTATTTTTGACGTATTGCACTTTAATGAAAAGTATTTGTGTGTTCTTCTTTCAAGTACAAGTAAAAAGTTGAAAAATGCTAAAAAGGGTGAAAAAGGATCAAATTTAGAGCACAAATGTAAAATTTTTGCAAAAGTGTTTTGGTGCCTAAGCACCAGATCCGACGCTTAAGCATCGGTGAAACAGAGAAGGCCACGCCTAAGCGCTAGAGGCCCGCGCTTAAGCACCAGAGGCAGTTATTCAGCGGTTTTCTTTATTTGGCCAAATTCTAAAGAGATATTTGAGGCTCCTATTGGCTAAAGAGGGTGATTATGACCACTAGGAACCAAAATATTATTAAAATACTTGTAAAAGGAGT
Organism: Phalaenopsis hybrid cultivar; assembly: GCA_002079205.1. Classification (NCBI taxonomy): domain Eukaryota; kingdom Viridiplantae; phylum Streptophyta; class Magnoliopsida; order Asparagales; family Orchidaceae; genus Phalaenopsis; species Phalaenopsis hybrid cultivar. Next base: position 3,896 of record JXCR01140603.1, on the reverse strand, counting down.
CATTCCTTGGAGCATACATCAAATTTCCAAGGCACCTCTTGGGAAATTTATAAAAGAAGTTAGTTGAGACATTTGAGATGGGTACTTGAAGAGAGAGAGAGTGTTGAGACTTGAGAAGATTGTGAAGAATCTTGTGGAGAGATTCAGGCACCATAAATGTACTTTTTCCTTTTGTTTTTAGTTTTATTTTTAGAGTATAGAGTGTTGTAAAAGAGAAGAGATTCAAATGAACTTCAAGGGTTTGGTGGAGATTTGAGATAAGTTTTTACCTTTTTTTTAACTACTTTTTGTTTTAATCGAGACTTTTTGTTAGTTTGACAATAATTTATAATTTTAAACTAAAGTGTGATTTTGTTTTCTTCATAGATTTTGAGTAATTTTTTTTTGTCTTTCTACTTAAAATGATAAGTAATTAATGTGTTGGAAGGAAGTTGTGGAGAGTATTAATCTTTAATGTTGGAATTTGTGATGATTTAATTCCATGCACTTCATTTACTTCTTGATCTGGCTCATTTAGATGTTAAAATTTTTTGTGAGAACATGTAAAAATCGGTCTGGTATTGTCTCAGTCAAAAATTAGAAAGCATCATTTGAGATTGTATGAATGAGATTGTAATTCATATGATTTAGTGCAAATAAATAAGGAAACAATATTTGAAAGGTATAGAGTTAGAGGAATTTAGAGTGACAGGTTAAAGCCCCCAACTTGATTTATTATTTTAGGTTTTGATATAAGATGTTAGCCCCCAAGTGGAAGGAATCGAGAGAACCCTAGAGTGAGAGCTGGTATCTTCCTTGCCTAGCCAGCCTTCAGAACTATTCAAACTTTAAATTATTCAATGTTCTTTATAGCATCTCTAGTAAGGGTAAATAATATTATTGCTCCTATTTGGCACAACCAATGTTCTTTATAGCATCTCTAGTAAGGGTAAAGAATATTATTGCTCATATTTGGCACAACATAATTTGCATACTTCCACAAAAGAATTCCTATACTTATTACTGATTCATGAAAAGGAGAAATATATTTTTATATTCTGTGCTTTTCTTTTACATAAACTCAAGTAATTTAGAAGTTATTACTATTTTGTCAAAATATCAACAATACCAAAAAGATTTGAATTTTAATTACTGTAAAATTATCTATAGTTTAAGTAATTGTCTTTTTGAAATAGAAGTTTGTTGTTTGAAAGTACAAATTGTCAATTTTCCCGTGGGATCGATATTCAGTGCTTAATAAAAAAGTCCTATATTACTTGATTATGATATGTATACTTGCGTAGTATCCCGATATATAAATAAATTAAAGAATTAAATTCTTATTTTTTTAGGATCAAGTTTTTGGTATTGACCAAAGGAAAATATGTTGAGATTTTCATACCTATTTTACACCATTTTTTTATGATATTGTACTTTAAAGAAGGGTATTTTCGATGTTTTGTTGCAGGTATGATTAATTATGGACTTTTGAGCAAAAAGATGTAAAAACGGTGCAATTTGGAGCAAAAACGAGCAAGAAATGAAATTTTGCCCGGTCACCTTTCGATAAGTATTTCGATGCTTAATCTCTTTTACACTTCTTGCATATTTTTGAATGAGATCACACTTTAAAGGAAATTTATTTCAATGCTTATTTTGTAGGGCTATCTGTTAGGAACACAACACAACTGAAATGGGGCGAAATGGAGCTAAAATGGAGCCAAACAAAGCGAAACGGTGGAGCTGCGCAGTCTACTCGCTGAAGGCGCCAAAATGTTGCCGACGATAAGATCTACCCAAGAAGACCAAAAAATGACAAAAAAGCTCACTGACAGCACCCTCGAGCCCGCCGACGACGCCCGGGATGACTATGGACCGACTTTTGGCGGTTATAGGCTGAAATTCAACGTATTTGGACGCTTTTTGAAAGGGTTCTTGTGGCAACTCTTCAAACTTCATCCCTACACTTTAAAAGAACTAATTTGGGTTAGAAAAAGGAGGGATTTTTGTGAAAGGAATGTTAGGAAAAGTGTGGAGAGAGTTTAGGGTTTTTAGAATAGGAGTATAAATGTAGATTTCTACAAAGATTGGAGAGGAGATTTTGAGAGAATTTGTAAGGAGATGTTCTAGCATTGCATGGATCGGCTGGAGACTTTATGGGAGAGATTTTCTTCTTTCTTTCAAAGGGAAAAAGCTAAGTATTGTGTTCTTCATTATCTTATAATTTTGTAAACACTTATCTAGTGGATTTGCTTTGGTTAAATGAAATTTCCGTTGTGTTTTTTTCGTGCTTTGTGATGGGCTTCTCTTACTCTTTATTCTTCTTTGGAAATAGTGGCATGATAAGATTATGCCATTGTTTTCATTTTACTTTTCTTTTGTAATGAGTAGAATTCATGCTTAGGATTTTGTGATGCATGTTAGAAGCTGATTTAATTATTGATGTGATGGTTTTTACTTGCACATTATTGACATTACAATAAAGGCCTGTTGCAGTGTTAAAATTTGTTGTAATTGCATTAAGACCCAAGAAGGCTGTGTAATTCTCAACAAAGTAGAACCATATTTAGATTCCATGGATGGTTAAGTTCATCGGAGTTGAATGCAAATAAATAGGGAAATATACTTTGATGGGCGTAGAATTGGTGATTTTAGGGTGACCGACTAAAATCCCCAATTCAGTCTTATTGTTTGAGCACTGAAGCAGGATGTTAGCCCTCAGGTGAGGGGAACGTGGGAGCTCCGAAGTGAGAGCCGGTATCCTCCCAGACATGTTAGCCCTCAGGTGAGGGGAACGTGGGAGCTCCGAAGTGAGAGCCGGTATCCTCCCAGCTTTTAGCCCTCAGGCGAGGGGAACGTGGGAGCTCCGAAGTGAGAGCCGGTATCCTCCCAGCCTAATAGCCCTCAGGCGAGGGGAACATGGGAGCTCCGAAGTGAGAGCCGGTATCCTCCCAGCCTAGTCAGCCCTCAGGCAAGGGGAACGTGGGAGCTCCGAAGTGAGAGCCGGTATCCTCCCAGCCTAGCTACGAGCCCTCAGGTGAGGGGAACGTGGGAGCTCCGAAGTGAGAGCCGGTATCCTCCCAGCCTAGCCTCCCCTTAGGCGGGAACGTGGGAGCTCCGAAGTGAGAGCCGGTATCCTCCCAGCCTAGCCACGGATTCAGTAAGCAAGCATAAGATTAGTCAATGTTCTTTATGCCTGAACCAAAGGGTAAAGAATAGGATTGCTCCTATTTGGCACATACCATATTTAATGGATCTCATTCCCTTACATTATCCAATTCATTACATAAGAATAGTAGTTTTTAATATCTCAAATACCAATTCATCCAAAAAGGGTTATCTTTAGAATTAATATTTGCATTTAGTTGTAGTTACTATATTTTCATCTAACACTTGCATTTAGAAGTAGTTGCTAAAAAAACATAATTTTAATTGATATTCCAAACTAAGGACTAATTGTAGTATATTAGAATTTGACAAAGAACCTCTTACCTACTGTGGGATCGATAAACGGGACTCCACTAGAGCCCTGTATTACTTGAGCGATATGTATACTTGCATTTGAAATTATGACTTTACAAAATCATTATAAATATAAAAATCTGGGTTTATAAATTCTTGAATATTAAAAGTTACATCAAGTTTTTGGTGCCGTTGTGGGGGATTTAAATCTTCTAGCAGCGGTATCAAATTCTTGTATTTTTAAGCATATATAAAGTCCCTGTCAGGTACTGTTGTAAAGTAAGAAAATATAAGGGAAAATATAATCACATACATTGTTATACTGTTGCATATAAACAATCAGGATCAATTCCTCCTGCGACGGATACATATGTATGTATATATGTATAAATGTGTGTGTGTGTGTGTGTGTGTGTGTGTGTGTGTGTGTGTTTGAATGTATGTATGTGCGTGTA
>JXCR01140599.1:163268-178579 GCA_002079205.1 Phalaenopsis hybrid cultivar | reverse complement strand
TAGCTAGACCTAGGCTACTAAAGAAATTTCTAGACCTCAACCAAAAGTGAGGTCAACAGGTCTATTCTATGTTTCCTCCTCCTGACTTGTTGGATACCTCAAAGGTCTATTTTATGCTTCCTCCTGATTTGACATTATAACTTGACACATTAGATAACTCAAACTTGTTACGGTCAACCATAGGGCTACCTGATTTGATATTATAACTTGACACACTAGATAACTCAAACTCGTCGCGGACTTCAACCATAGGGCCACCTGATTTGATATTATAACTTGACACAATAGATAACCCAGACTTATTGTGGCAAGCTAGCTTGGTGGGCAGCACGACCATCTTCAACAGCAAAACCTATCTTCACCAGCTAAACCAATTTTGGTGGGCAGCACGACCATCTTCAACAGCAAAACCTATCTTCACCAGCTAAACCAATCTTCATTCGTGGGCAACACGACCATCTTCAACAGCAAAACCTGTCTTCCCCAGCTAAACCAATCTTCCTTAGACATAAACAACAAAGCCATAGGACTTTGAGATTGCTTGCTTATGCAACCTAAATCCCCACCTTATCTTTACGCCTTTGTATAGCCCTGCTATACAATATAAGCCCTAAATCGTCTTAGGATTCTAAGGTTGTCATTTGCACGATCTAAGTCCTCACATCTTCTAGGCTATTTGTGTGATCATTTCACACGAATGTAAGCCCTTACTAATAAAATTGGCAGGATGAAACACCTATGTTCTTCTCCTCAAAACCGAAGCCAAACATTAGGATAGCTTGGGAAGTCACCGGGGTTCTCCTTTGGATCAATGATATCCCCTAGTTCCTCCTCTTTTGGATTCTACAATAAAATGTTCCAAATTGAACCAATCCCCTTTCACACCTCTACGTCCGATCTCATTGAAAAGTCCTACCCTTTGAAATTCTAACCAATCCCCTTTCACACCTCTACGTCCGATCTCATTGAAGAGTCCTACCCTTTGAAACTCTTGATCCATGACATCCCCTAGTTCTTCCTCCTTTGGATTCTACAATAAATTGTTCCAAATTTGAACTATCCCCTTTCACACCTCTACGTCTGATTTCGTTGAAGAGTCCTACCCTTTGAAATTCCTTGATGATAATATTTTTTGATTTTTATCGAGAGTCCTCTTAGGTGGCTTTGGTCATTTAAGATGTAATTAACTATAGGGGGTTTTACTTATAGGAAGCATGTCCGAACCCAACTTAAATAAACCCTATTTAATCCTTTATATTAAGTAGGGGAACTTGTCGGCAATTACAAAGGTTTTGCAGACCAAACGGACTTCATACTTTCATTAGTTTATTTGATCGAGTCTCATCCTCAAGTCATGTGTTTATCCTTCGGGATAGATATAGGATTTGAGGTGCAGTGCTCTTTAATTTTAAACTAAGAAAAATATGGGGGCAGTTTGATTTCATACTTCAACATCCTTCCGAAGCGAGCGACAAGATTTCAATTCTGGTGATCGACAACTTCTTATCGGCAATTCACCTCCAACCCCGAAATAACGCCGACATGCTCGCTCCCAAATCACATAAAACTCTACCATAAAATTTTTCACCAATAGCACATGGTATAGTGAAAGTGCCAGGATTTTTTAATTTTCCAAGAAGCTTTTTCTGAGTAATTGCACTACACTCTTCGCTAAGTGCAACAGTTTTGTTATCCGTGAACTTCCTTTTCTTATTCAAAATATTAGTGCAACATTTTTGTTATCCGTGAACTTCCTTTTCTTGTTCAGAATATCTTTCATAAATTTCAAATTGGGCATTTGCTCTAAAGCTTCTACGAAGGGAATATTTACCGTTAACTTCTTAAGAATTTTTAAAAATTTGGAAAACTATTTATTTTGTTTGTGTTGCTTCAATCTTTGAGGAAACAGTGGTGGAGTTTTCTCCACAGTAATTTTCATTAGTATAAATAGATACTCTAAATCTGGGCACTCATAATCCTTTTCTTTTTGAGTATCCACTTTCTCTCTTTCAATTTCTGTTTCTTGTTGCACTCTTGTCTCCAATTCTTTTCCACTTCGTAATTGTATCGCCTTGATTTGCTCTTTTCCTTGATCTTTAGGATTTGGTTCCATAGTACTAGGAAAAGTTCCTAATGTTCGATTACTAAGTGCAGTGGCGATATGCCCTAATTGATTTTCAATATTCTCAGAGTTCCTTAATTTTGTAATTGATTTCCTTGAATTTGTAATTGATTTCCTTGATTCTGCAATTTTTGATTGTTTAATATCAGCTCTTCCATAGACAACTTCTTCTCCTTAATTTGAGTATTACTGTTAAATTCTGTTAATATCAGCTCTTCCATAGATAACTTCTTCTCCTTAATTTGAGTGTTACTGTTAAATCCTTGGAGATAAGAAGGTCTATAGTTAACATTTCCTTGGATGAATTTCCTAATGGGTTCACTCGGTTGTTTGACCATTGTTGATTTGTAGAAGAATTGTTATTCCAATTAAACTTTGGATGATTCTTCCAACCTGGGTTATAATAGTTCGAATAAGGGTTGTTGGGTATATTAATAGCATTTAAAGTCTCATATGAAGATTGAACATCCACAAATTGCCTAGATGAATTCTCTTCCATCAGAGGAGGTGTTGGAGAATAATTCATCCCATAATGATCTAATTTCTTTATTATTGTAGAAATCTGTGAAGCTAACATAGATATTGCATCAAAATCATGGATACTAGCTACTCTTTTAGGATTTAACCGTTCAGAGGGCCATTGAAAATTTTTGGTAGCCATATCTTCTATTAACGAATAAGCCTCATCAAAAGGTTTTGACATTAACGAACCACCAGCTGCAGCATCTATAATCGATCTAAGAGATCCCACTAATCCATTATAAAATGTTTTAATTACCAACCAATCTAGTAATGAATGATGNAAAGTTTAAATTATCAACCAATCTGGCAACGAATGATAAGGGCATTTCCTAAAAAGATCTTTAAATCTCTCTCAAGCTTCGTATATTGACTCTCCATCAATCTGACAGAATGATGTTATGTCATTTCTAAGTTTAACAGTTTTGGATGGAGGGAAGTATTTGGATAGAAATTTCTGTGAAAGCTCTTCCCAAGTTCCAATAGATTGATGGAGGGAAATATTTGGATAGAAATTTCTGTGAAAGTTCGCCCCAAGTTCTAATAGATCCTAGATAGAGGGAAATATTTGGATAGAAATTTCTGTGACAGTTCTCCCCAAGTTCTAATAGATCCAGGATGGAGGGAAATATTTGGATAGAAATTTCTGTGAAAGTTCTCCCCAAGTTCTAATAGATCCTGTTGAGGGAAATATTTGGATAGAAATTTCTGTGACAGTTCTCCCCAAGTTCTAATAGATCCAGGTAGATGGAGGGAAATATTTGAATAGAAATTTCTGTGAAAGTTCTCCCCAAGTTCTAATAGATCTAGGTGTCGAATTTAACCACATCTTAGCCTTATCCCTCAGTGAAAAAGGAAAAAGTCTAAGTCTAACAAAATCCTTTGAGACTCTGTCATATTTAAAAGTAGCAAACAGTTTTAAAAAAACTAGCGAGGTATAAGTTAGGATCTTCATTTGGTGTACCTCCGAATTGAATATTTTGTACCATTTAGATAATAACACGTTTAATCTCAAATGAATTAGCAGCTACATCAAGATGTTGGATAGATAAGGGAATTTCATGTGCTGTAGGAATTGCATAATCTCGTAGGGGTCTAGATTGGTGTTCATTCTCTATTCTATGATTGTTCATGTTGTTCTCCATTATATCAGAATTTCTAGGTTCTCTTATCAATCTTCTAATCTTTCTAACAGTGCATTCTAATTCTGAATCGTAGGGTATAAGATTTTTAGATCCAAATTTACCCATAGAATTTGAAATCAGCACAGTAAAATAATTAACTAAATACAAAAATAAGTTGCAATTCAAGTTAAAATTTTGTAGTAATCCTAATTTGTTTGTTACTCTAATTGTAATTTTATTACTCACTCCCCAGCAAGGGCGCTAAAAACTTGACCGTGACTTTATATATGCTTAAAAATATAAGTATTTAATACTGCTGCTAAAAGATATACTTCCTCAACAACTATACCAAATCCTTAATAATACTTTTAAATTCGATAAATATGGATGAAATAAATATTCAATAATTGTAAAGTCACAATTATCAACGCAAGTTACGTATCGCTCACGTAATATAGGGCTATAATGGAGTCCTAGATATCGATCCCACAGAGAGTAAGTTTAGAACTACGAACTAAGATTATAGAAAAGTAATACTTTAATCACAACAACGAAGTTTAATTGCTTATGTGTCACTAATAGAAAATTGAAATAATTACGTAATTTTAATAACTATTAAATAACTAATGATATTAATAAAGGTTTAAATGTGATATTCAATATATAAGATAACATCATTCTCCATGTCAAGAAATTTTAGTGAATGGATAAAGTGAATCAGTTCAATTTATATTGTGCCAAATAGGACAATATCTATCATTTACCCTTTGGTCCAGGCATAAAGAACATTGACAAATCCTACACTTACTTACTAAATCTGCAGCTAGGCTGGGAGGATACCTGCTCTCACTTCGGAGCTCCTACGTTCCCCTCACCTGAGGGCTAACATCTACACTTCAGCACCCAAACGATAGGACTAAATTGGGGATTTTAGTCTGTCACTCTAAAATCTCCAATTCAACTCCCGATAATATTATTTTTCTATTTATTTGCACCCAACTTCCAAGGGCTTTGACCTCCCTGAATTTTGGATATAATCTTCACTTTAGTTGTAAAACTCAACATATTTTAACAAATCAATTGGCCAGATTGAAAGTAAATTAAGATCAAAGTTAAAAGATCATCACATTTTCTTAAACATTTTCATGGATTCACCAATTCAAATCATCATTTCACAAATCTCGACACAAGGAGAAAGATAGAGAAAACTACTCAGATCTCATGGGGAAAACACAACAAAAGTCGAAATTCATATATAAAATTAAAGTCATACAAACTATAACAAGTAAAAAACGTATCTCTAATTTCTCCCCAAGAAAACTCCTCGAAGTTCCTCTGAATCTCTTATTTTCTTTACAATATCTCTAATTTCTCCCCAAGCAAACTCCTTGAAGTTCCTCTAAATCTCTTCCTTTCTTTACAGCACATAGAATTTCTCTTCGAAGTAGCAAGGAGGAAGAAATCTCTCACTTTCCCTCCACTCTTACAATTTCTCGAGGAATTCCTCACAATATTGGAACCTTTCTAATCTCTAGCACTTCTTTTACTCCCTAGATTCTTTCCCTCCTTCTCCAGGCTCTCCAATTTTCGACCAAAATAGTCTTTTAAATTTGTGGATGAGCTTTCCCAAGAGTTTTCTAAGCATACCTTTAAAATTTGGTCTTATCCAAAGCTTGAGTGGGCATAACCGTCGAGCTCGCCGTCGGTGGCCTTGAGCGCGCCGTCGGCGGCCTTGAGGGCGCCGACGGAGGCCTTGAGGGCGCCGACGGCGGCCTTGAGAGCGCCGTCTACGGACTTCTGAGAATTTTGTCCTGTAGCCTCGGAAAAAACTCGCCGTCGGCGGGGTCGAGGGCGCCGTCGGCGGCTTAATTCAAAACTCCACATTTTTNGTAGCAAGGAGGAAGAAATCTCTCACTTTCCCTCCACTCTTACAATCTCTCAAAGAATTCCTCACAATTTTATACACTATTGGAACCTTTCTAACCTCCAAGATTTCTTGAGTCTCTAGGCTCCTTCCAATTTTTGGCCAAAATAGTCTTTTAAAGTTGTGGACGAGCTTTCTTAAGAGTTGCATAAGAATCTCTTCAAAAATTTTCCTTATCCAAAGCCTGATTGGGCATAATCACCGACCTCGCCGTCGGCAGCCTCGAGGGCGCCGTCGGCGGACCTTCTTAATGAATTAATTTTGGAGTCTAGGGAAAATCTCATCTTCGACGGGGTCGATGGCGCCGTCGGCGCCCTAGTTCCTTTCCTTACATTTTGGTCCTTTTCGCTCCTTTTTGCATCTTTTTGCTCCAATGACCCTAATTCATCATTCTTGTAATAAAACATAAGAAATACATTTCTTTAAAGCGTAATATCTTCAAAAACAGTATAAAATAGGTATGAAAATCTCAATATATTTTCCTCTGGTCAACTGGTTAAGTAGGGAAGATACTAGCTCTCACTCTGAAGTTCTCTCTTATTCCTGCCCTTGGAGGGCATAATCGCCGACCTCACTGTCGGCAGCCTCGAGGGCGTCGTGACCTTCTTAATGAATTAATTCTGGAGTCTCGGGAAAATCTCGTCGTCAGCGGGGTCGATGGCACTGTCGGCGCCCTAGTTCAATTCCCTACATTTTGGTCCTTTTCGCTCCAAATTTGCTCCTTTTTGCATCTTTTTGCTCCAATGACCCTAATTCATTATTCCTGCAATAAAATCTTAAAAATACATTGCTCCAAATTACACCGTTTTTGCATCTTTTTGCTCCAATGACCATAATTCATAATACCTGAGACAAAACATCAAAAATACTTCTTTAAAGTGTAATATCATAAAAAATAGTATAAAATAGGTATGAAAATCTCAACATATTTTTCTCTGGTCAACTGGTTAAGTAGGGAAGATACTAGCTCTCACTCTAGAGTTCTCTCTTCTTCGTGCCCCTGGAAGCTATTATCTAGTATCAAAACTTAAAACAATAAATCAAATTGGGGGCTTTAGTCTGTTACTCTAAAGTGCACTAATTCTACACCCTTAAAAAGTTTATTTCCATATTTATTTGCACTCAACCCCATGAACTACAATCTCATCCATGAAATCAATATGTGATTCTAACCATTTGTTGACTGAGACAAAACGATTTTTGATCTTACATGTTCTCACAACATGTATTAACATCTTAATTGGCCAAATCAAGAATTAAATGAAGTGCAAGGTGTTAAATCATCACAACTTCTTCCAATATTGATGTCTAATACTTCACACAACTTCCTTTAAATACATAATTACTTATTATTTTAAGGAAAAAGATAATACAAACTTCTCAAAATCTATGGAGAAAACACAACTACACATGAGTTTAAAAGTAAAAATCATGCTCACAAACAAGAAACCTAAATTAAAATCAAGTGTAGTCACAAAGATAAACACTTAACTTAATTCCTCTCCATGAAATGTCTTGAAGTTCCTTTGAATTCTCTTCCTTCACTCACAATATAAAACTAACACTCAAAATAAAATGTAAGTGGTAGGCAATGACGGCGATGGGCAGCGGCGGTGACGACGACTTAGATGAATGACAGCTCTAATAACTGATCGATGGTCTCTTCTCTTGATGATCAAAGTATTCTTTAATAAAAATAAAAAAAATGTGCCTTGGTGTCCCTACAAAATGTGTCTTCATTCAATGAATCTTCTAGAAGTTCCTCCTTTCAAAAGCCAATTGAATGAATTTTTGTGTCTATGGGCTATTTCCCACTTTTTTACTAAGGGTTGCTTCAAGCACCTCAAAAATTACTCTAAATTCAATGAATCGTCAAATACCTACTTTTAGAACTTAAGCGTGGGGTACCCGGTGCTTATGCGCGAGCCTCTAGCACTTAGACGTTAGTTGCGGGCGCTTAGGCGCCCGAGTTCAATTTTGCACTTTCATCATTTTTGCTCAGAATTTGACCCTTTTTCACTCCTTTTAGCATTTTTCATCCATTTGATTGTTCCAGAAAGAAAACACATAAATACATTTCATTAAAGTAAAATATCTAAAAAATAAGCATAAAAATGTGCATGAAAACACCATCTATTTTAGGTGTATCAAAATCCCCTAAACTTAAAATGTTACTTGTCCTCAAGTGACCCTTCAATCTTTAAAAACTAAATAAGTAGATGTTGTATATGAGTTTCTATAGGAGTTACTAAAATTTTGATGTTGAAATATAGTAGTACAATTTAGAAAAATATTAGTAAATGAGACCAACTTAGAGTTTAGAAATTTTTAATGTTAAGAAATATGAAAATATGAGTTTCTATCTAATTCAGAAATATTATAGATTATCGAAATATAGAGTTTAGGTTTTTTATCTTCTCCACTTAAAAATTTTTAGTAAGCATAATTTTACTTACCATATTATATCCTTAAGCTTAAGAGTTTCTCCAGTCTTATACTTTAAAAAGATCTGATATGGAACAAATTTTTGGTTAGGCGCTAATCGTCTAGCTTCTCCTCCCTTTTTGAATTCTTCTTTTCTTTTTCTTTTTCTTTTTCTTTTCTCTTTTTCTTTTTCTCATTTTTTTCATTTTTTTCTTTTTTCTTTCTTTTTCTTTTTTTAGGCAATGATTACAATATATGGATAGGCCTTTAATGATTTTAAACTCCACTCTGCCTTTCCTAAAGCAAAAAAGTTGGTATTTTTTTTTTCACTTAAGAACATAATAATAGTTTTTGAAAATTACTTTCAATAAAAGAAAGTTAAGTTTTGAAAATAAAACTCTAAATGTTCTAAATTTTTCACAAAATACAATTTTTCCTACTAAAAATAGTTACACTATATTTAGCATTTTCCACACTAAAACTTTTTAACTTTAAGTTTTTTTTATTACTATAAATTTTAACTAAATTCTCTTACTCGTTTCTATATTCAAAATTTTACTTCCATAATATAACTTCATATACATGCCATGAGACCAAAGTATTTAATATTTTAGACCCTTCATGTGTTGGTCCTAGTCATCTTAGCCAAAGGCTAAGTGTTTGGGCAACCACCCACATGTGTTTCCAAAGAAGTAGGGAATCAGGCTAAGCATGTTTGGTTTAGGGTTTTATGTTGTGAGTGAAAGTAAGAGGTTCAACTGTGTATGTGTATGACTGACTAAGACCACACCACCTAGAGCTAAACTTAAAGCCAGACAATCCTATGGGGACTTTTCATGAGCTCCCCCATGTTGGCTTCATCTTGCTAACTGCTAGAGGCTGATACCAAAATTGTGTAACTCCAAAGAAAATAAAGAAGAGTTTATAATTTCTAATGGGTAAGGCTCCACTTGTAGTCCTTTAGGATAGCCAACAAAAAAGTACTATGGCTAGATCCTAAGCTTCTAAGGTAGAAAGACTAGACCTCAAAAAAAGTGAGGTCAATAAGGCCTAGGTACGCATTTACATTTTATGCATCACAATTTTATTATTTACTTTACAGCAATTTCCTAAAAGCATTTTCCTTTAATGCCTTTTTTACTTTTACTTTTATAATAGCAAAACCTTTAGGATGGAGAACTGTAGCCAGTTTACCTAGGGTGGATCACTATAAAACCTCAAAACATATCAAATAATTATTTGGATTTAAAATGATTGAAAGAAAAACATAAAACTATAAGTTCTTACCTATATATGTCACTTCAAAGATGATATTGGAGCTAATTATGTAGGCAACATGATGAGGATGTATAGAAGAACAACTTCAACAAAGCAAATGAATCTAGAACCATAAATCCTTCTATATAATTAATTAACAATCCATAAGACTTCAAGGTAGCTTGTCTAGTAAATAAATCCTCAAAGTATCTTTAAGCATATGCATAATCATTTTGTGTAATTTAAGCTCTAACTTGCTTTAGGCTCCGAGGTCGTCGTTCATTATTACATAAACTCTCTCATTTTCTAAGATGTTTGTATGAATTTGTTATGCAAGTGTAAGCCCTAAAAAATAATAATTTCAAGGATGAAACAAGTAATAATATCTTCTCAAAGTTGAAGCCAAACCATAGGATAGCTTGAGAAGTCACCGAGGTTCTCCTCAGGATCCATGGCATCCCCTAGTTCTCTCCCTTTGGATTCTACAAATAACTATTTTCATTTGATCTTTCTCATTTCATACTCCATCGTCTGACCTTGAAAGCCATAAACTTTATTTTTCTTGAAGACATTATTTTTGGATCTAAATAGAGAATTTTCTTAATTGACCTCGATCTTTTAAGATGTAATTTGTTGTAGGCGGTTGCTCTTATTAAAAAATTTAGAACCCAATTTAATATAAACCGTGCCTAATCATTTATATTATATAGGGAAATTTGTCATTCAACATAAATTTTTTACAGACTAAAACAACTGTCATAAATTATTTTGTTCTTTAATCAAGTCTTACTATCAAGTAATTTGTCTATTCCTTGGGATAGGTACGTCACTTGTAGTGTTGCTCTCGTTTATATAAACTATTGCATGTTTAAAATTAGTTTGGTCTCATATTTTTAAAAATTAAAATACTACTTTCCTTCTGCCACTCATATTTCTAAGCTACACTATGACAAGAGTAGACCAGTAAAATCATTTGGCAAGCTTATACTAATAAAAGTCTCACTAAGGCCATCTACTCTAAAATCATCAATTGGGAGCATGCGCATTGAGGGGAAGTTATATGGAATAAATCCTTTTCCCCCTCAATGTCATTTTTCTGCTGGAGAACACTTCACAAGTTACTGTTGACTAATGATATTGTCAAGCAAAAAGGACTGAGGGTCCCCTCTAGATGCTAGTTGTGCTTGGAGGAGGTGGAAACCATTCCTCACCTCTTCTTTGAGTGCAAATTTTCTCAGGCTATCTAGACTAAATTCCTTAAAGATCTGACATTGGTGGAACCCAATTTTTACTGGGTATATTTCTATTCTTGTTGGCATAGCTAGAAAACTAAAAATTATTACCTTATCCCCTTCTTTGTTGCCCAGTTCCTATGGATGTCGAGCAATCAAGCCACATTTGATGGTAAATCTCCCTCTGTTTCCCAAACGGTGAGAAACTTTGTTTCATTCCTCCATAAACTAATCCAATACAAGAAGTTGCCAAAAATTTTTACATCCCTCTTCCCTATGACAGTTACATCTCCTTTGATCTGTAAAGTGTTTTGGAGACCTCTTGAGCCTTTCACAATCAAAGTTAACAATGATGGGCGTTTCTCAGATCTTGGTTCTAGTTTGGGAGGGGTTTATAGGAACCATTCAGAGCACCGTATCTTATTCTTTTGTGCCCCAATAACTACTACTGATGCATTTGAGGCTAAACTTAAAACTGTCTATTATGTTGTGGATCTTGTTGATAGGGCCCTTTGGTCACATCTGTTGGTTGAGGTAGATTCCACTATGTTGATTCATCTATTGGAACATAAGGAGTAGTCCTCATGGCATCATACACACTGGATTTAGAAAATTAGATTTCTTAGCTCCCAACTCAATGTTCACTTCACCTTCAACTATANCCGACTTGTAATTTTACTTTAAATTCAGAATTTCTTCAAGCCTATAAAATTTTTACCTTTGGAGCTTGAATATACCTCTAAAAAACAACAGGAGTGAGTCATTATGAGTCAAATTTACTTGGATGATCATAACAATTGTTGTGCTAACAGTAAGAATGGAACAAAACAAATACAAAATAAACTTTTATTCTCTTGCAAATTGTGTAATTTGAATTAAGAAGTGTAATGGCCTACATGTAGCAAAGTTCTTCATGTTTATTGGTATGTCAAAAGTTATGTCATTAGCCAAAAATTGACAATCTTATTCATGTGGGTGTTGTCTTAGACACCTTAATCATTTCTTGTTAGTTCTTTCATGACTCCTATGAGTTAAAGCAAAAACTAGATTTTACGATCATTACCTTTATGTAATTTTAGTAGATCATTTAACACATTATGTTATAATAATGATATATTTATTTTGTGGATATTCATCTAAGCAAGAATCAAGTGCATGATATCTAGGTGGTTGACTCAACTTCCTTCCTACTGCTTGTAATTTTTTGTAAAAGTTACATTTAAAGCTATTTTCTCTGTGAATGTGAAGTTAAAAATCTACTTTCAACTTTCTTTGCAATTATTTTTAAGTTTTCTCTGTCAAATCCTAAGTTTTATGGATTTGAAGTTTGTAAAATGCTTTATGCTGTTCAAGATTTGTTTAAAACTCATCTAAAATACTTAAGAATTGAATTTTGGGATTAGGACTTCCAATTTACTTACTTATTTTTGTTAATTTAGATTAAGGTTTGCTTAGAAATTGAATCGGGATTAATTAGGGCTCAGTAAAGGGTATCGGAAATAGCGTCCGAAAATTTTGGTTGTACTTTTTATATCTAATTTTCGTCTGAATTTAATCGAATATTATAACCGTTGAAAGTTATTTTGGTAGTATCCAACACAAATAATTTGCGATGAAAATAGCTATGGGAATGTGTGATGCATTAATTTTCACTTAATAGTATAGGATTATTGGTAGGCACTGCTAAGTAAAATTTTAGCATAAAAAATTTCCGATGCTAACCAAACTCAAGACTCTTAAAATCAAATCCCACGTTTGTAAGCCTCTAATTTGAGCTTTCTCTCTTCTCTCTTCATTCTTACATTGGCGCATTCAAAATTAGGGGGTTCCCGCAATTTTTCTTATCTAAGACTTTTTGGCGACCCCACGACATTATATAGTACTCACGACTTGTGTGCCTTCAACAGCTCCGTTTCTATCCGAGAGGTAGCCGATGGTTTCTCTACTCTTCTTGCCTTGTTCAAGAATCCTTCAATTTTTTATGGCTAGTTTCTATTGTCTAGGTTAGGATATGTCAATTTTTTTAGTGGTGTGTTAAGAATGCTTGATTTCTGTTGTTTAGGTTTAGGGTTATGAAAATATATTAGAATTAGATGGCATGTATGTAAATGAAAACTTTTTGTGTATTTAATCTTGTTTAAATTTTGTAAAAATTTAAAATTAGGCTTCATATATTTAAATACAAAATAATTGTGTGGTATANCTATAATTATTAGTGAATGTAATTATTAAGATGTGAATATATTGAGTTTATTTATTGTTACATTAAATTGTTCAGAAAATATGTATGAATAGACATATCATGTGGTCGTCCATGATTATTTATAGACTTAAGTTCGTACTATTAAAATATAAATTTAATTACTAGAGTATCATCGACTCCCTTGGTATTAAGTGGACTCATGATTTACANTTATTAGTGAATGTAATTATTAAGATGTGAATATATTGAGTTTATTTATTGTTACATTAAATTGTTAAGAAAATATGTATGAATAGACATATCATGTGGTTGTCCATGATTATTTATAGACTTAAGTTCGTACTATTAAAATATAAATTTAATTACCAGAGTATCATCGACTCCCTTGATATTAAGTGGACTCATGGTTTACATATTGAGAGTATTGAGTTTAGTCTCATAATAAAGAATTGAAATGTGTTATTGAAATATCAACCGATGTCATGGTTGATATTATGTGAAGCCAATCAAGACAAATGCATGTCTTAGGATGCATTTGTGCATCTCCTATGTATTTATTATTTAGGTCCATGGTTGATCATACACAACAAGTCAAGGATATATATTGAAGAGCCGACTTGTAATTTTACTTTAAATTCAGAATTTCTTCAAGCCTATAAAATTTTTACCTTTGGAGCTTGAATAGACCTCTAAAAAACAACAGGAGTGAGTCATTATGAGTTAAATTTACTTGGATGATCATAACAATTGTTGTGCTAACATTAAGAATGGAACAAAACAAATACAAAATAAACTTTTATTCTCTTGCAAATTGTGTAATTTGAATTAAGAAGTGTAATGGCCTACATGTAGCAAAGTTCTTCATGTTTATTGGTATGTCAAAAGTCATGTCATTAGCCACAAATTTACAATCTTATTCATGTGGGTGCTGTCTTAGACACCTTAATCATTTATTGTTAGTTCTTTCATGACTCCTATGAGTCAATGCAAAAACTAGATGTTAGGATCATTACCTTTATGTATTTTTAGTAGATTATTTCACACATTATGTTATAATAATGATATATTTATTTTGTGGATATTCATCTAAGCAAGAATCAAGTGCATGATATTTAGTAGGCCGCTCTATATTTAGATCTAGTGTGTTTTAATTTCTTATTATATTTCCTCATTAGTCACACTATGGGAAAAGCATCAAAATTTCTTATTAACTGAGGTATATTTAGTCAGAAAAAGGATGCTAATTCACCAATTGTTGCATCATTTTTCTGTTATATATTGAACCCAAAGGCAATAAAATTTATTTCCTTTCATTCTCTCAATTTCTCTGTTTAGGTGGTTGACTCAACTTCCTTCCCACTGCTTGTAAATTTTTGACTCAACTTCCTTCCCACTGTTTTCTCTGTGAATGTGAAGTTCAAAATCTACTTTCAACTTCCTTTGCAATTATTTTTAAGTTTTCTCTGTTAAATCCTAAGTTTTATGGATTTGAAGTTTGTAAAATATTTTATGTTGCGCAAGACTTGCTTAAAACTCATCTAAAATACTTTAGAATTGAATTTTGGGATTAGGACTTCCAATTTACTTACTTATTTTTGTTAATTTAGATTAAGGTTTGCTTAGAAATTGATTCGGGATTAATTAGGGTTCACTAAAGGGCATCGGAAATGGTGTCCGAAAATTTTGGATGTATTTTTTTGCATTTAATTTTCGTCTCAATTCGATCGAATATTATAACCGTTGAAAGTTATTTCGGTAGTATCCAACACGAAAAATTTGCGTTGAAGTTAGCGATGGGAATGTTTGATGCATTACTTTTCACTTAATAGTATAGGATTATTGGTAGGCACTGCTAAGTAAAATTTTAGCATAAAAAATTTCCGATGCTGACCAAACGCAAGACTCTTAAAAATCAAATCCCACGTTTGTAAGCCTCTAATTTGAGCTTTCTCTCTTCTCTCTCCGTTCTTACATTGGCGCGTTCAAAATTAGGGGGTTCCCGCAATTTTTCTTATCTAAGACTTTCTGGCTACCCCACGACATTATATAGCACTAACGACTCGTGTGCCTTCAGCAGCTCCCTTTCTATCCGAGAGGTAGCCGACGGTTTCTCTACTCTTCTCGCCATGTTCAAGAATCCTTCAATTTTTTATGGCTAGTTTCTATTGTCTAGGTTAGTCTATGTCAATTTTTTTAGTGGTGTGATAAGAATGCTTGATTTCTGCTGTTTAGGTTTAGGGTTATGAAAATATATTAGAATTAGATGGCATGGATGTAAATGAAAACTTTTTGTGTATTTAATCTTGTTTAAATTTTGTAAAAATATAAAATTAGGCTTCATATATATATATACAAAATAATTGTGTGGTATGTTTGTATGTCCCATTACTTTTCTAAGTGAGCATGTATATAAATGTGTGTGTGGACATTTATTTGTGTGTGCAAATTAATGTTAATATGCTAGATTTGTAATATATATATATATATATATATATATATATATATA
>JXCR01140599.1:151769-162829 GCA_002079205.1 Phalaenopsis hybrid cultivar | reverse complement strand
ATGCTCAAATTAAAATAATTTAATATTGAAGTTTGTAATAACTTCATCATCAGAGCAACTGAGATACAGATCAGGGCTTATATGATTTTGCTTAGGGGACTAATCGTAGTGTCACTACTTGGTAAATATTTGATGTGAATGGTAATTAATTTCAGACAAGTTTCTAGTTTGAACGGAATAAGACATATACTTCTGAGGTTTTTGTAAGAGGGAACACCCATTCAGATAGTAAATTTTACACGAAGTAGTGCAGCTGTGATATTCAAGTTGTGTTGAGCGTAACATGTATCTATTCAACTATGAGTAGTTAATCATTTTCTTAATCAAGGAATAAGAACATTGGATCCATATGATACCAATGAAGTTCAATGAATATAAATATATGCAAAATTTATTTCATTTGTTCTAGAACTTTAAACTTGTCATGTATATTATCTTAGACACCCTGCTAGAGAAAGAGTTAAAATTGATTGAGCTGTGGTAATAAAGAATAAACTGACAACAACTATTAAGGTTTAAAGAATGATTAAAAATATTAATCAAGAGCAAGATACGCCAGATTTTCATAATCAGCTCGATTCTATTGAAGAAAAGATGTCACTGGGCATAGGAAAAGATCATTGAAATTGTGGATGAGTTTGATGATGGTATGAATGAATAAATTAAATTTTTTTCATTAACTAACTTGTCTAAAGAAATAGATTAAGATTGGTATGTCTTTTTAGATTTTAGTTTCTTTCAAATTTTTTATCTTTTAGTTTTACTTCTACTTCTTACATTGTGTAATCAATGTATTATTGATTTTATCTTTAGTGCAATCACTTCTTGTGTGTTTGACTTAGTTAAGATTTTTTTCTTATTTTTAGTTTGCATCATCTTGCTTTTAATTGTAATGCTTTACTTCTGCTCTATCATACTTATACTTTTGTTGTGAAGTGTTTTGATTGTACTTGTTTATTGCTTACACATATATTAATTCAAACTTAGCATAATTTTGACCAATTTTTTTCTTCTTGTTGCAAATGACTTCAGGTAGGAGTGGAAAGCAGTTTCCTTAATTTGTTCAAACTAACATTCCTTATAGAAGGAAGAAGCAAGTAATTTTGTGCTCTTCCTCACATAGTAATAGTGTTATAATGATGGATCAACACCACCACTACTACACCAGTGCTCATGCGGTTTGCAATTTCTATCAAGCCCTCTGCTCCAATCAGGCCTACTACTACAATATGTTTGCCACTTTGATTAGGCCTCCTACTTCTTTTTGACCTTCTGCTTCTACCATTACCGCTACTTTTATGCCTTCAATCCCAAGTATCCTTTGAAAAGCCAGACCCTTCCTCTTCTGCCTCTTTGAGGAAGAGTGCAACCAATCTAGTATACATTAGGTCAGAGGGAGACTCGTGGGTAACCTAAAGTTATAATAATTTGAATTAAGTTTTTAAATATTTTATAACTTATATTTACATTTTAGGTTATGTCTCTCCAAACAGACCAACACACATATCAGAAAGATTATAAGGAGTAAATAAGAATCTTCATATCACATATGAAATAAAATCTCAATCGTGGTTCGGGATATGTGGTTTAGGGATTGTAAGGTAAAATAAGATGATTTGATTTTGATTTGATTTACAGTTATAATTTTAATTTATTTTGTTATACTATTAAATATTATTTAATATTTATTTTGTAGATGATCTTCTACTAGTTATCTAAGAATCACTAGTAGGTCCAACAAAAAATTTGAGGATTAGTCGAGGCATTAGTTGGGTTTTCTTGGCAAAGGGCCAGCGACCTAATTGGATAGAATAGGAGGTATTTGTGGTTTTGACCACATTTTGGGCCATTTGTAAACATCAAAATAAGAGGGAGATGGCCCAATAGAAATGGAGAGTCGAATGGGGCTAGGGTTTTGCACTACACATTGGAGGTTTGGTCCTCCACACCAAATTATAGAGGAAGTTAGTAAGATTCATTCAATACTAGACATATAATTAATTCAATTATTTGATGTTTAATCTCTTACATGTTAACAAACTCAAGAGGTTGGGTGAGAGCCCACGACTATTGAGTTGCTGCCCGGTTGGATTGGTGCTCGAGGACGCAGCGATGGGTCTCAGTGTGTATAAGTAAGTAATTNTAATTAGATATCATCTTAATGTCAGTCATATTAAAGTTTTTTTTATAATAACTTCAACATCGTGATTGATATGAATGACAAAACAAAAATAATGTTAAAGAGAGATTAAACTTGAAAGATTATTACAAGAGGAGGGAGTTATAACTCAAAGAGACAGCTATATTAATTAAGTTTAAAACTAGGAATTATCTAACCTTGGATCTTAGATGACTAATATGTGAATGGATGCAGTCTATAAATTTTCTCAGTTGATATGCGTCTAACTTGAGCAACAACAATGAATTAGGTGTAAGAAAGATATTGGAGACGAAAAGTCATGACTATCATAACTTTTTTATAAGGCATAAACCAACTTCATATAGAGTTTTGTCAAATCCCATATTTAGTCCATTAATTGAAATAAAAGCATTCTCGATAGATCTTTACGTGGTGAATTTAAAAGTTGATGCGTTGAGACATCTTTAAGTGAGCATTCTATTAAAATTATGCAAGCATGAGTATATATTTTCTTCAGGGATCTTTTATTCCATGAAGCATTTGGTAGCACACAGCAATGTTATGAAGCTATAATTGGGGACTTGTATAGTACAATTGGATGCATCCCTTTGAGATTTATGACTGTATAATGTCTATATTATTATATTAAAAATTTTCTTACTATAATTTACTAAATAACAAATAATGATGCAAATTTTTTAATAAAATTAAAATAATCATTAAAAATAAAGCATGCGCAGATGGCTCGATATGCAAGACATACTTATTTCAGGAGATAATTAATTTTTATTTGTATTATGTTGAGTAACAACAATCAATAAATCAAATTGTTGATGAATTATATGTATTTCAAATATACTGAGAAGCATCAGAGAAGTATTTTATATGCTAACTCGATGATAAGAAGCTTCAAGTAGTTACTTTATATGTTTTTCTTAATTGTGATAAAGTCCAACCATTTATTAAATAAGATTTATAATATTTAGAATTTATTTTAGTTATTATTCAGAATGTTATACTAATTTTCTCATAAAACTAACGNTTGAGTAACAACAATCAATAAATCAAATTGTTGATGAGATTCCTTCATAGCATATATTATATGTATTTCAAATATACTGAGAAGCATCAGAGAAGTATTTTATATGCTAACTCAATGATAGGAAGCTTCAAGCAGCTACTTTATATGTTTTTATTAATTGTGATAAAGTCCAACCATTTATTCAATAAGTTTTATAATATTTAGAATTTATTTGAGTTATTATTCAGAATGTTATACTAATTTTCTCATAAAACTAACATTGATGCAAGCATGTTATTTGTCAGTAGTTTAAAGATGGATGATGACTTTGTTATAGGCAAAAAGATTGAAGAAGAAATTTCGACATTGCTAAAATTACACATACATTCAACAAACTCTTCAATTCACTAGTACATAAGTTTAATGCTCAAATTAAAATAATTTAATATTGAAGTTTGTAATAACTTCATCATCAGAGCAACTGAGATACAGATCAGGGCTTATATGATTTTGCTTAGGGGACTAATCGTAGTGTCACTACTTGGTAAATATTTGATGTGAATGGTAATTAATTTCAGACAAGTTTCTAGTTTGAACGGAATAAGACATATACTTCTGAGGTTTTTGTAAGAGGGAACACCCATTCAGNTAATTTAATATTGAAGTTTGTAATAACTTCATCATCAGAGCAACTGAGATACAGATCAGGGCTTATATGATTCTGCTTAGGAAGCTAATCGTAGTGTCACTACTTGGTAAATATTTGATAAGAATGGTAATTAATTTCAGACAAGTTTATGGTATGAACGGAATAAAACATATACTTCTGTGGTTTTTGTAAGAGGGAACACCCATTCATATAGTAAATTTTACACGAAGTAGTGCAGCTGTGATATTCAAGTTGTGTTGAGCGTAACATGTATCTATTCAACTATGAGTAGTTGATCATATTCTTAATCAAGGAATAAGAACATTGGATCCATATGATATCAATGAAGTTAAATGAATATAAATATATGCAAAATTTAGTTCATTTGTTTAAGAACTTTAAGCTTGTCATGTATATTATCTTAGATACCCTGATAGAGAAAGAGATAAAATTGATTGAGCTGTGGTAATAAAGAATAAACTGACAACAACTATTAAGGTTTAAAGAAAGATTAAAAGTATTAATCAAGAGCAAGTTACACCAGATTTCCATAATCAGCTCGATTCTATTGAAGAAAAGTTTGCCCTCGATGATGTCACTGGGCATAGGAAAAGATCACTGAAATTGTGGATGAGTTTGATGATGGTATGAATGAATAAATTAAATTTTTTTCATTAACTAACTTGTCTAAAGAAATAGATTAAGATTGGTACGTCTTTTTAGATTTTAGTTTCTTTCAAATTTTTTAGCTTTTAGTTTTAGCTTCTACTTTTTACATTGTGTAATCTATGTGTTCTTGATTTTATCTTTAGTGCAATTACTTCTTTTGTGTTTCACTTAGTTAAGATTTTTTTTTCTTATTTTTAGTATGCATCATCTTGCTTTTAATTATAATGCTTTACTTATGCTCTATCATACTTATACTTTTGTTGTAAAGTGTTATGATTGTACTTGTTTATTGCTTACACATATATTAATTCAAACTTAGCATAATTTTGATCAATTTTTTTTCTTCTTGTTACAAATGACTTCAGGTAGGAGTGGAAAGCAGTTTCCTTAAGGGTTTGTTCAAACTAACATTCCTTATAGAAGGAAGAAGCAAGTAATTTTGTGCTCTTCCTCACATAGTAACAACGTTATGATGATAGATCAACACCACCACTACTACACCATTGCTCATGTTGTTTGCAGTTTCTATTAGGCCCTCTGCTCCAATCAGGCCTACTACTACAATATGTTTGCTGCTTTGATTAGGCCTCCTACTTCGTTTTGACCTTCTGCTTCTACCATTACAGCTGCTTTTATGCCTTCAATCCCAAGTATCCTTTGAAAAGCCAGACCCTCCCTCTCCTGCCTCTTTGAGGAAGAGTGCAACCAGTCTAGAATACATTAAGTCAGAGGGAGACTCGTGGGTAACCTAAAGTTATAATAATTTGAATTAAGTTTTTAAATATTTTATAACTTATATTTACATTTTAGGTTCTGTCTCTCCAAACAGACGGACACACATATCACAAAGATTATAAGGAGTAAATAAGATGCTTCATATCACATATGAAAGAAAATCTCAATCGTGGTTCTAGATATGTGGTTTTGGAATTGTAAAGTAAAATAAGATGATTTGATTTACAGTTATAATTTTAATTTATTTTGTTATACTATTAAATATTATTTAATATTTATTTTCTAGAGGTTCTACTACTAGTTATCTAAGAATCATTAGTAGGTCCGACAAAAAATTTGAGGATTAGTCCAGGCATTAGTTGGGTTTTCTTGGAAAAGGGCCAGCAGCCTAATTGGATAGAATAGGAGATATTTGTGGTGTTGACCACATTTTGGGTCATCTGTGAACATCAAAATAAGAGGGAGATGGCCCAATAGAAATGGAGAGTCGAATGGGGCTAGGGTTTTGCACTGCACATTGGAGGTTTGGTCCTCCACACCAAATAATAGAGGAAGTAAGTAAGATTCATTCAATACTAGACATATAATTAATTCAATTATTTGATGTTTAATCTCTTACATGTTAACAAACTCAAGAGGTTGAGTGAAAGCCCAGCACTACTGAGTTGCATGCCTGGTTGGATTGGTGCTCGAGGACGCAATGATGGGTCTCGGTGTGTATAAGTAAGTAATTTTTTTAATTCCTATAATATATTTATAATTTTATTGTAAAATATTAATCATTCTTTAGTTTTAATTATGTATGAAGACTACGAGCGTATTTGGGATACCAGAGCCAAAGCCAAAGCCCGACAACTTTTTGCAGTAGCAATATCAGTAGTGAGTCATTTCTGAAAAGTCTGACTACAATATCTAAAGGTAAGCTGATGGGAAAATGAAGGGGAGGGTCTACAGCCTAGGTGCATAGGGTTTTGTATACGAGGTCGAGCGCTCCTGACCAGCTCAAAGTCAAAGGTTTTCATTGGATCATGAGGAAGTTGTCGGCCATGTCGCCACATTAACAGAGGAGCTTCATGCCAAAGATCAAAGATGCGAGAGGTTTGAGACCACAGTTGCATGGTTGAAACAAGTAGCGGATGATCGTGGGAAGTGACCTCTTATTGTTGTGGATGAAAAGTAGAAAGACTGTGAGAATGATGCTCCGTAAAAATTATGTTTATTTTATTTTATTTTCTTTTATTTGTGGACATGATAATATGTTTTTTTTTTTGTCTGCATTTTATGAATTTGTATCGGATAGATTATAAATTAGATTAATCATGTTATGTTTGATGATTGTATTTGANATATATATATATATATATATATATATATATATATATATATATATATATATATATATGCGTCGCGTACTCAAATTAGCTGGGCATCTGCTTGTCAATTGTAAGTTTTCTCTGGTCAAGAGTACGATTTCCCTCGGTGGAGGATGTTGTAATTGAATTACTTTTTAAATGATCTCTCAAAACTTATTTGTATTTTTTTAGCTTGGTTATGTGCTCTTTGGCTAGTTCTTGTCATATTATAAATAAATTCCCCACTTAATTTTATTTAATACTAAGTCGTTAGATATAACTCATATACCATATAAGGGAAATATGTTTGAGCGAAACGGAGCGAGAAAGTGGAGCGGAAGCTTCTGTTTTATCGGGGGAAGTTTTTTTATGCGGGTTGGGATGCCGGAGCAACACATCTGCGGTAAGGTACAGAGGTAATTTTGTAATTACATATTGTACTTCAATGTTACATATATATGTCTTGTTCGTAAACCTAAGGGATTGTACTCCTATTTCTGAATTGAAAGAAAAGTCGTCGCTCTGCTCCCGATGACGTAGGCAAATTGCTGAAACTTGTTAAATTTCTATTTTTTCTTCGTGATTTGCGTCGACTCTTGCGATTTATTTGCCCAAAAATTCTCAAAATAGATGTTTTTGGCATACACCAGACATTTTGTATGTGGGTTGTGTTGAAATTTATATAGCGACCTATCTTTTTCTTAAACAAGCTCATTGTATTATTTTTACTTTTGAATTTTAATTTTTTTCTTTAATTTTCTCGATGAAACATCAAGATAAGATAATTTTGGATATATTAAACTGCATTCTCTAAAAGTATGAGTTCCGAGACTACGATTTACTCTAGAATTATGTATTGCAATTGTGATTTGTAATATTGTGTATTTACGCCAAGATAAGAAACTAGCTATGTTTGAAGATTTTATAGGTAACTCAAAAATAGATCACTAAATTATTACAACCTGTTTTGATTGATTGATGAAAATGAGGAGTTCACTTCAATAGATTAGTTCAAGAATCAAATTTCAAAGTGAAAATGTCTTTTTGACTTTCATAGTATCAAATTTTATTGTTATTCTCTCTTATTTCACTCTAGCTTCCCCATTAAAATTTTAAGTAATTGATATGCCACCAAGAAATTTAAATTATCAAGCATAAATCTTGATATATTTTTGGCAAAGAAATCTTTCAAATTCAAATTCAGAATCATCTAAACACTTATTTCAATAAATTTATATTCAAATTGAGCATCTTAATAATACAAGCCCACTGACATTGAACGTGATTCAATCGAGTCCAAATAATCACAGGTTAAACACTTGAAGTGTTGTTGAAGGCTTTGATATATCAATTGGATGACCACATAATCTCTAAATTTGGCATGCTTATAGTTAAATAGAGCAACTCAATGAGAGAAATTCAAAGAGCCTGAAATAACCTAATTTTGATTTTTTTAATGAAATTAAATATTGAAAAAATGAGTTATGATCAAGAGAATGATTGTGGACAATGTTTAAAGTTTTCAAAATGCCCATATAACAATTTCAAATAAGGCCCCACTCTTCACTTGAAGGGAGGAGAGAGCGAGAAAAATAAAAGAGAGCGAACTAACTACTAAAACATAACTCTTTAAGTTATGGTAGCCATCGTTGGTCCCACGAGATCACCATTAACTATCAGAGTTCACCGTTAACCAGAAAAAAATCACAGTCAACCATCATAGATCACTACTGACCTCTAAGATCAACACCAACTATTCAAGGTCATTGTCAACCATCATTAGTGACTTCTACGCCCCAATTATTCTTCTCGGCGGTTGTTGCCCGATCTTTAATTTGTAATCCCTCTATATTTATCCCTATAAAAATGTGTCACTCTGTAATAGAAATTATATAGTGGGTTACATTAAATAAGTTAAACCTTCTGATTTTTTTTCTATTTTAGTTTTTCCACATCAAAAATCTAATTCTCTTATATTTTTATCTATGATTGTGCAGTAAAATTATATTGAGCTAAAGCTTAAGATTTTTCTGTCGTTGAGAATTTTTTAGCATACAACAATAATAATACTATGCCTTTTAGAAAGAATTGGAAAATCTTGAAAGATCTAAACATCATGAAGCTTTCTAGCAACCCTAACTTTGGCAAAATAGCAATTATAAGCAACAAATAACCATGTTTCCATCAACTTCTTTTCATCAAGAGTTATTGATGCAAACATGACCAATTGTTAGTTTTCCTATATTAAAATATTAATAGCATTGTTAGTATGGAAACATCGATGAGAAACTTAATTGATTTGCCAATGAAAGCGCCACCGGCATCCAAATGAGATTCGTGTCAATCTTCCTCATNATTTTTTAGCATACAACAATAATAATACTATGCCTTTTAGAAAGAATTGGAAAATCTTGAAAGATCTAAACACCATGAAGTTCTCTAGCAACCCTAACTTTGGCAAAATAGCAATTATAAGCAACATATTACCATGTTTCAATCAACTTCTTTTTCATCAAGAGTTATTGATGCAAACATGACCAATTGTTAGTTTTCCTATATTAAAATATTAATAGCATTGTTAGTATGGAAACATCGATGAGAAACTTAATTGATTTGCCAATGAAAGCGCCACCGGCATCCAAATGAGATTCGTGTCAATCTTCCTCATAAAAAAAAAAACCTAAAAAAAGCATTAATGAACGATGATTATTTGTGTTAGATCGAGTTGAACATTTGTGCACATGTGATTAGTAAGACTGAGACTCAAACAAAGAGCTATTCTTATCTAAATAATATGATGACAATGTTGCAAGAGAAAAGAAGTCATGAATGAACAAAAGCCAACATTAATAAGAGAGAATTTATTAATGAACTATATAAATAATGGGGTGAACTACATATATGATTGGCATTATGGGTGGAGTTTTAATAGAAACTCAATAATTAAAAGAGCTCATAATAGAGCATTATGGGGATAGGCAAACTTATGAAACAGGCTTTCTAAAACTATAATGTGGGCAGAGTCATTTCAAAAAAAATACAAATGCATTATAGGAAGATATTAGGACTAGATTAAGCTTAGTTTCCAGAACATCAAAAGGAAAATACTTCTACGAAAAAAACATAAATTTGCATCGTCGCTGTAAATATNACTACATATATGATTTGTCCTTTGGCATTATGGGTGGAGTTTTAATAGAAACTCAATAATTAATAGAGCTCATAATAGAGCATTATGGGGATAGGCAAACTTATGAAACAGGCTTTCTAAAACTATAATGTGGGCAGAGTCATTTCATATAAAATACAAAAGGAAAATACTTCTACGAAAAAAAAAAAAAAATTTGCATCGCCGCTGGGGGGGCTTAATTTGTAAATATCAATGTTTCGGGCGTTCTGTCTGTAAGTATCCCTAAATAATAACAATAATGCCTCAACATAAACAAGAAGGAACCTTCAAACTGCATGAAATTACATAAAGACACTGACGTTAAACCATATAAAAAAAAATACAAATTGTTACACAGCAGAATGTAAACGCATCGCAGACAGGGCATGAGAAGGAGAATAGAGATTGTTCGCTTTACTGACATTTAATGAGTAACATAAAATTATAAAGAACTTTTACAGATTTTCAACTTCAGGCTTTATTTTGTGCTCAAATTTAGAAAATAATGACATAATATAATGCTTGTATATGTTGATGAAATTTATTGCAATATAGATGTTGGGCTATTAATGGCCAAAATAAATATGAACAACNCCTCAACATAAACAAGAAGGAACCTTCAAACTGCATGAAATTACATAAAGACACTGACGTTAAACCATATAAGAAAAAATACAAATTGTTACACAGCAGAATGTAAACGCACCGTAGACAGGGCATGAGAAGGAGAATTGAGATTGTTCGATTTACTGACATTTAATGAGTAACATAAAATTATAAAGAACTTTTACAGATTTTCAACTTCAGGCTTTATTTTGTGCTCAAATTTAGAAAATAATGACATAATATAATGCTTGTATATGTTGATGAAATTTATTGCTATATAGATGTTGGGCTATTAATGGCCAAAATAAATATGAACAATAAAAAAATAAATAAATAAATAAAATAAAATAATCACAATGTTCATCCTAACTTCAAAAAATCTGAATCACATAAGCATGCTATTCTTTAAGAAACAAAATTTTACATCGTTCTTCCTGGTCCTGCTAACTGCATTACAAAACAAGAAGAAATCATCCTTTATCTCAAAACAAACTCCTTTGCTGATCAAAATCCCCACAGCAAAAGCAAGCTACCAGAACTACCAGCTGGCTCAGAATCCAAACAAAGAATCCAGCAAAACCAACATAATGCCAGAAAAGATCAAATAAAGAAATCAACTTTAAATTAAAACAAGAAGAAAAAAAAAAAGAAGAAGAAAAAAATTGTTACACTGAAGATGCATCGTCATCCTCATTCTCTCCGATAATTTCAGCATCCTT
>JXCR01140599.1:136248-149547 GCA_002079205.1 Phalaenopsis hybrid cultivar | reverse complement strand
AATTACAATACATTTTACAAATTGTTATATGATACTTTATTGCAAAAGTCTCATAGGACTAGCTACTCTATTGACATTGTAATATACTTTTCTATATTAGTTTATCATACCCTTTTCAACAAGACTTGAAAAGATAACTAAATTGTTGACACTACCAAATCATTTTTTAATATTTAATTTATAACAAAAAAAAATTACTTGAGGGTTGTGGGGGACTTGAAGCTATGAGTGAGATCACATGCAAGGCCAATATTATTTTAAGTAGTCTATCCTATTTAGCCTATAAGCTATTTTTTTAGGCAATTACATACAGACCACCCAAAATTTGCTATTTATAAATTCACCTTTATCTTTCATCCAATTTTAAAATTCTCAATCAAATATCAAAATTCATGTTAAACCCCCCCAACTGATTTTTTTTAAAATAAAATTCTCAATAGTTTGATCGTCATATGCGTAAATACATTGGTTCTATACTTCAAAAATCCTCTGTGATGTTAACTTGTAAATATCAATGTCTTCAGGTGCTCTGTATAAAATTTGCAAATATTTCACCAAAAAATTTCATTTTTAACAAACACAACATCTTACTATGTATGAAAATATGTATTTCACAGTTGAAAACGTGATTAGCGTTATTTTTTATTGATAGAAAAATTGGACGTTGTTTTCGTAAAAATAAAAGTTTTAGTCTGATATATTTAAATGGTTAAGAGTTGGGTGCTATGTAANTTCGACTTAATATCCGTCGTTAAATATTTTGTGTGATCGAGTTTGTCGCAAAGCCACCGCAAAACTTAACGGCAGAATTTTGTCTATGCTTATAGCTTTACAACCCGCATTCTTGCCTCGGAGTTATTGTCGTCGTAAATCCATCGATGATATGAATTAGCGTCGGGTTTTGACCTATTATTGACGNTTCGACTTAATATCCGTCGTTAAATATTTTGTGTGATCGAGTTTGTCGCAAAGCCACCGCAAAACTTAACGGAAGAATTTTTCCTATGCTTATAGCTTTGCAACCCGCATTTTTGCGTCGGAATTGTTGTCGTCGTAAATCCATCGATGATATGAATTAGCGTCGGGCTTTGACCCTATTATTGACCAATTTTTTTGACACTACAATCAAATTTTCATGTAGTGGTTGTAGTGGTTTGATCTATTTGAGATTATATTTGTAAATCTTAAGTGGTCATTAACAAGGTTTAAAGTTTTAGGGTACCTTTAGTTAAAAAATAAATTATATTGGGTTGAAAAAAGTACTTATATCAAGTCAGGCTCTTTGATTGATTTGGGGCATGACCAATATGAGCCAATTGACTCTTTTAGAGGCGCAATTTTAACTTNCCTTTAGTTCAAAAATAAATTATATTGGGTTGAAAGTTTTAGGCTCAGGCCTATGCATTCAAGAATCATGTCAAGTTGGATTCAACATAAATAACTAAAAAAAATGTACTTATACCGAGTCAGGCTCTTTGATTGATTTGGGGCATGACCAATATGAGCCACTTGACTCTTTTAGAGGCGCAATTTTAACTTATTCAAATAAAGTTTTCAAATTGGTCGGGCATCTGTTTGTCGGTTGTAAGTATCCTCTGATCAGTGGTTCGATTTCTCCCGATGGAGGGTGTGGTACTCGAATTGTTATGCACATCGGTGATGGCCGGAGCTCGTATAATAGCCTCAGGCCATTCCATTTTTAAAAAATAATATATAGTTATTGAGCTACGCCTCCTGGAGTATTTTCTTTCTCCATAAACTTTTTCATTATATGGGTTGAACGAATTTTAAATTATTTTAAATGATCTCTCATAACTAATTTGTGTTTTTTTAGCTTGGTTATGTGCTCTTTGGCTAGTTTCTTATCATATTATAAATAAATTCCTCACTTAATTTTATTTAATACTAGGTTGTTAGATATGACTCACATACCATATAAGGGAAAGATGTTAGAGCGAAACCGAGCGAGAGAGCGGAGCGAAACCATCTATTCAATCAGGAAAAATTTTCTTTATGTGGGTTTGGGGTGTGGGGGCAACGCCCCTGTAGTAAGGTACAGAGGTAATTTTGTAATTACATGTTGTACGCCAATGTTACATATATATGTCTTCTTTGTAAACCTAAGGGACCGTACTCCTTTTTCTGAATTGAAAGAAAAGCCGCCGCTCTGGTTCTAAGGACGTAGGCAAATTATCTAACCTTGTTAAATCTCTATGTTTTTTACTTGATTTGCTTTGATTCTTGTGATTTATTTGCCCTAAAATTCTCAACATATATGTTTTTGGCTTACATCAGACATTTTGTATTGGGGTTGTGTTGAAATTTATATTTTGACCTATCTTTTTTTTTTAAACAAGCTCATTGTATTATTTTTATTCTTAAATTTTCATTTCTTTCTTTAATTTTCTCAATGTAACATCAAGAAAAGATAATTTTGTATATATTAAATTGCATTCTATGGAAGTATGAGTTCCGGGACTACGATTGACTCTAGAATTATGAATTGCAATGTTGTGTATTTACGCCACGATAAGAAGCTAGCTATGTTTGAAGATTTTATAGGTAACTCAAAAATAGATCACTAGAGTATTACAACTTGTTTAGATTGATTAATGAAAATGAGGAGTTCACTTCAATAGATTAGTTCAAGAATCAAATTTCAAAGCGAAAATGTCTTTTTGACTTTCATAGTATCAAATTTTATTGTTATTCTCTCTTATTTCACCCTAGCTTCCCCATTAAAATTTTAAGTAATTGATATGCCACCAAGAAATTGAAATGATCAAGCATAAATCTCAATATATTTTTGGCAAAGAAATCTTTCAAATTCAAATTCAGAATCATCTAAACACTTACTTCAACAAATTTATAATCAAATTGAGCATCTTAATAATACAAGCCCACTGACATTGAACGTGATTCAATCGAGTCCAAATAATCACAGGTCAAGCACTTGAAGTGTTGTTGAAGGCTTTGATGTATCAATTGGATAACCACATAATCTCTAAATTTGGCATGCTTATAGTTAAATAGAGCAGCTCGATGAGAGAAATTCAAAGAGCCTGAAATAACCTAATTTTGATTTTTTTAATGTAATTAAATATTGAGAAAAAGAGTTGTGATCAAGAGAATAATTGTGGACAATGGTTAAAGTTTTCAAAATGCCCCTATAAAATTTTCAAATAAGGCCCCATTCTTCACTTAAAGGGAGGAGAGGGCGAGAAAAATAGAAGAGAGCGAACTAACTACTAAAACATAACTCTTTAAGCTATGACAGCCATCGTTGGTCCCACGAGATCACCATTGACTGTCATAGTTCACCGTTAACCAGAAAAAATCACAGTCAACCATCACAGATCACTACTGACCTCGAAGATCAACACCAACTATTCAAGGTCACTGTCAACCATCATTAGTGACTTCTATGCCCCAGTTATTCTTCTCAGGCAGTTGTTGCCCGATCTTTAATTTGTAATCCCACTATATTTATCCCTAAAAACAGTGTCATTCTGTAATAGAAATTATATAGTGTGTTACTTTAAATAGGTTAGACCTTGTGATTTTTTTTTTTTTAGTTTTTCCACATCAAAAATCTAATTTTCTTATATTTTTATCTATGATTGTGCAATAAAATTATATTGAGCTAAAGCTTAAGGTTTTTTTGTCGTTTAGAATTTTTTAACATACAACAGTAATAATACTATGCCTTTTAGAAAGAATTGGAAGATCTTCAAAGAACTAAACATCATGAAGTTCTCTAGAAACCCTAACTTTGACAAAATAGCAATTATAAACAACATATTACCATGTTTCAATCAACTACTTTTTCATCAAGAGTTGTTCATGCAAAGATGACCATTTGTTAGTTTTCTTTGATTAAAATATTAATAGTATTGTTAGTATGGAAACATCAATGAGAAACTTAATTGATTTGCCAATGAAAGCGCCACCGGCATCCAAATGAGATTCGTGTCCATCTTCCTCATAAAAAAAAAACCCTAAAAAAAGCATTAATGAACGATGATTATTTGTGTTAGATCGAGTTGAACATTTGAGCACATGTGATTAGTAAGACTGAGACTCAAACAAAGAGCTACTCTTATCTAAATAATATGATGACCATGTTGCAAGAGAAAAGAAGTCATGAATGAACAAAAGCCAACATTAATAAGAGAGAATTTATTAATGAACTTTATAAATAATGGGGTGGACTACATATATGATTTGTCCTTTGGCATTATGGGTGGAGTTTTAATAGAAACTCAATAATTAAAAGAGCTCATAATAGAGCATTATGGGGATAGGCAAACTTATGAAACAGGCTTTCTAAAACTATAATGTGGGCAGAGTCATTTCAAAAAAAATACAAATGCATTATAGGAAGATATTAGGACTAGATTAAGCTTAGTTTCCAGAACATCAAAAGGGACGTTAAGCCATATTTAAAAAAAAAAAATACAAATTGTTACACAGCAGAATGTAAACGCATCGCAGACCGGGCATGAGAAAGAGAATAGAGATTGTTTGCTTTGCAGACATTTAATGAGTAACATAAAATTATAAAGAACTTTTACAGATTTCAACTTCAGGCTTTATTTTGTGCCCAAATTTAGAAAATAATGACATAATATAATGCTTGTATATGTTGATGAAATTTATTGCAATATAGATGTTGGGCTATTAATGGCCAAAATAAATATGAACAACAAAAAAAAAATAATAAATAAATAAAATAAAATAATCACAATGTTCATCCTAACTTAAAGAAAATCTGAATCACATAAGCATGCTATTCTTTAAGAAACAAAATTTTACATCGTTCTTCCTGGTCCTGCTAACTGCATTACAAAACAAGAAGAAATCATCCTTTATCTCAAAACAAACTCCTTTGCTGATCAAAATCCCCACAGCAAAAGCAAGCTACCAGAACTACCAGCTGGCTCAGAATCCAAACAAAGAATCCAGCAAAACCAACATAATGCCAGAAAAGATCAAATAAAGAAATCAACTTTAAATTAAAACAAGAAGAAANGCAATACCAACATAATGCCAGAAAAGATCAAATAAAGAAATCAACTTTAAATTAAAACAAGAAGAAAAAAAAGAAGAAGAAAAAAATTGTTACACTGAAGATGCATCGTCATCCTCATTCTCTCCGATAATTTCAGCATCCTTTTCCTCGTCG
The DNA here is from genome assembly GCA_002079205.1 of Phalaenopsis hybrid cultivar. Lineage (NCBI taxonomy): Eukaryota > Viridiplantae > Streptophyta > Magnoliopsida > Asparagales > Orchidaceae > Phalaenopsis > Phalaenopsis hybrid cultivar. Next base: position 144,362 of record JXCR01140599.1, on the reverse strand, counting down.
TCAGAGAAGCTCCGTCTCTCAAATCTCGCTTGAGCCGCCACAAATATCATCTTCTCCGCTCTTTCAGATGCCAGCCTCGACCGCCGCGCCACTNAACAAGAAGAAAAAAAAGAAGAAGAAAAAAATTGTTACACTGAAGATGCATCGTCATCCTCATTCTCTCCGAAAATTTCAGCATCCTTCTCCTCGTCGTCAGAGAAGCTCCGTCTTTCAAATCTCGCTTGAGCCGCCACAAATATGATCTTCTCCGCTCTTTCAGATGCCAGCCTCGACCGCCGCGCCACCCTGAGAAGATTTGGGCTGCACCTAACACGGCAGGCTGTGGCGTGCAGAAAGATAAGACGCACGGCCACCCTGCCCAGCGATCTTAGCTCACTAAGACAAGTTTCCCACACCAATCTGCTGCTCTGCGGATTTGCCACTCTCATCTTCCCGGTTGCAGGATCCAGCTGCTTCATCTGCACGGCTTGGGCATACAACGGGTCTAAGCCATCTGTTCTCCATTTCATCAGCTCCATGAGTACAATGTGAGCTTCTTCCCTCGAAACCAGCCGCGTTATTAATCGGTCGACATCCTTCTCCTGTTCCGGCGTCAAGAATTTAAATGGGGGCAGGTACTTGCCGCTAGCATNCTGCTTCATCTGCACGGCTTGGGCATACAACGGGTCTAAGCCATCTGTTCTCCATTTCATCAGCTCCATGAGCACAATGTGAGCTTCTTCCCTCGAAACCAGCCGCGTTATTAATCGGTCGACATCCTTCTCCTGCTCCGGCGTCAAGAATTTAAATGGAGGAAGGTACTTGCCGCTAGCATCCTTTGTTAGATACAACGGATCCAATATGAACGCCGCCGACCACGCCGGATGGTAGTTCTTTTTGAACCGCCGCTCGACAATGCGTTCGACGTCGATGGCGGCTTCAATGTGGAACTTTGAGAGCCAAGTCTTCACCTTTCCGCGGAGCTCATCCCAGAGAGGCAGGCATTGGCCGATGAGCGGCCGCTCTGCTTCCATTTCCTTTGACATGGTTTCTACCAGTTTCACAAGAGAATGAACGGCCTGCAATTCGTTCCAGAACCTCGCGTCTCGAATCAAGTCTGAAATCTCCCTCGCCATCGAGTCGTCCAGGCAGAGGAGCTTGAAGTCCTCATCGAGGATGGCGAGTTGCAGGGAATGTGAGAAAAATATTAAGTCTTCCAAGACAGCGTTGAAGTTTTGAGAATGGAGAAGGCGGGAATGGTTGAGTTCTTGAAGCTGATATTTTTGCAGAACGGCGCGAGCTAATGAATTGGTATTGAAGAATTCAGNGTCCTCATCGAGGATGGCGAGTTGCAGGGAATGTGAGAAAAATATTAAGTCTTCCAAGACAGCGTTGAAGTTCTGGGAATGGAGAAGACGGGAATGGTTGAGTTCCTGAAGCTGATATTTCTGCAGAACGGCGCGAGCTAATGAATTGGTATTGAAGAATTCAACGAGGCGGGAGGATTTCGAAGCGGCGGAATGAAAAATGTGGAGGTTGCGGGTGAAGTCTTTGATAAGGCCATGAAGGCCCTGGAGCTGGCAATGGACGTTCACCATCCAGTGATTCTGCGTTTCGAGATTGCGGAGTGCCTTTGACTTGAACCGGTCGGCAACAATGCCAGCGCAGCGGTGGGCTGCGCCGCCGGAAATCTTAGCTACTGCATCGCGGAAAACGTCTTCAGCATAGTCGGAAGGAGCGCGAGAAGTGGAGACAGTCGCACGGTGAAACACGGTGGTGCCATTGGGGAGATTGACGGCGAGGCTGAGCAAGCTCTGTTCTGCATCAGGTGCAGTGTTCCACCCAGCGGAGTTGAGCTGGAAGTAAAGTGTGTCGTGTGAGCGGGCGGCGGACTCAACGCTAGCATCGTGGAAACGGGAGTCGAGGATTGGGCCGAGGAGAGCTCGAGGAGAGAGAGCGGGGAGGCCGACTTGGTGTAAGAAAGCGCGGAACTTGGGGTGATCGAGGGACGAAGGGGAAGCAGCGCCACCGGATTCAAAAAGCCAGTCAGCGAGGAGAGAGAGGGCGATATCAGCGAGAGGTTTCGCCAGTGCAGGGCCANGGAGAGCTCGAGGAGAGAGAGCGGGGAGGCCGACTTGGTGTAAGAAAGCGCGGAACTTGGGGTGATCGAGGGTCGAAGGGGAAGCAGCGCCGCCGGATTCAAAAAGCCAGTCGGCGAGGAGAGAGAGGGCGATATCAGCGAGGGGTTTCGCCAGTGCAGGGCCGGGCGAGGCTCCCTTGGGGCTTTTTAACCGCTTAACGCTATCTTCGAGCATGGCGAGCGCGCCGAGGTCCTCCTTTCCTCCTGAAAGTGCAAGTCGATGGTGGGGCGCCGGGAGAGCGGGAAGCCCCGGCAGCGGCGGTGAAGAGGAAAAAGGTGAGAGCATGGAGTCGGAGGGAAGTAAGGATTGGCGCTTTCTGCATGGAGGGAAGGAAGAGATAGGCGTTGGGGCAGAGGAGAGCCCGACAGAAGCAGCGGCGACGGCTGCAGCAGAGGTGAAATTGGGGCAAGTTCCGCGCTTGAGGTGCTCCGAAGCGGTGCGGGAGGGATTAGAGGCGGAGAAAAGGGCGTCGCAGAGAGAGCAGCGGAGCTTGACAGCTTTTGGTAAACTAGAATCGGAGCCATGGACGAGCAACGGCTCTAAATGGGCCCAATACCAAGCTCCTTTCCCTTTCATCGCTTTAGTCCGCACGGAAACAAGGGCTTCGTAACGCCTGCTCGCCGTCCTTGCAGTCGCCTCCACCGTAGCGGCTGACGACGATTCTCCGGTCGCCAGAGCGTTCGCAGCCGCCATGATAAAACTCCCTCTTTCCTTCACTTACAGCGAAAAAGGAGGCGCCTTTATCGCCGTATAATCCGACGTTGATTACCTCCTTCCGTCTCCAGGATCGGCGGCTGCTGGCGCACATTCAATTTGAGGAATCCAGCGGCGGCAGCCGGAGCTGCGCGCCATCCCGACTTCCCCTGCAACCTTTTTTTTCTTGAGCTTTCTGTTCTCCTTCTCTCTGCTCCACTGCAGGTTTTTTTAAGGGGCTTCTTTTTTATCTGCTCGTGGGTTCTTACTCGCAGAGCTTTCAATGGCTAAAAAATAAATAAAAAGGGAAAAATGAAACTTGGATATAGAATAGCGAAGGCGGAGGACTGGAGATATCTGTAGATTCTCTGCGCTCACTGGAGGTTCTGAGTTTCTGAGGACCTGGTTAAAGAGAAAGGTTGACCGATCTCCCTCGCTTTAGTGGATTTCCTTGAATGTTTTGTACAAAGGTTTGGAAGTTTTGATTGTCTTGTATTGATCTCCTATTGTATGCTACCACATAATCATGAATATTTGCGCATCAGCAGCTGCCATTTTTGAAGTATTTTGAAGGTCCTACGCATTTTTCCAACCACTACGGCTCCACCTGCCTCCCCCCCCCCTCTTTTTTTTTTCTTTTTCTTTTATTTTTTTTATGATGAGGACATTGCCAAATTTGATTAGATAAATGTAAGAATAGTTACAATTATGAAATCAAATTAAGAGCTGTAAAAGAGATATACATTGTCAATGTGGCTCTAGAATAATGAAAAAAAAAGAAGAAAGGAGAAATAGAAATCACCTCAAAACTCAAGAGGCAAAAATAAAGCAAAAATTCCCAAAAGTCGGTATTTTTTTAACAAAATTTACATTGGGTTCGGCTTAGAATAAGAAAATGAGTTGAACGAGTAAGATTGCACAAAGAACGAATAGAAATTAGACAATAAAAGATAAAATTGATACATGTAAGATTGCACAAAAGATCCCAAAAACATCATTTTTTTAGCTTTAGATTAAGCAAAATTGCCATCATTGGTCATGACAGAAATAAGAAGATGTTAAGCAACTAAAAAACTAGAAATTTTGGCAAATCAGAGATGGTTTTTGTGAAAATATCAAAAAAATAGAGAAAAAAATGTCCATAACAATACATTTTACTATTTAGGACAATTAAAAGGAAACATCACTAATACCAATTACAATACATTTTACAAATTGTTATATGATACTTTATTGCAAAAGTCTCAAAGGACTAGCTNTTTTTTTTTTTTTTTCTTCTATTTCTTTCATTTTTTTATGATGAGGACATTGCCAAATTTGATTAGATAAATGTAAGAATACTTTCAATTATGAAACCAAATTAAGAGCTGTAAAAGAGAGATACATTGTCAATGTGGCTCTAGAATAACGGAAAAAAAAAAGAAAAAGAAAAAGAAAGGAGAAATAGAAATCCCCTAAAAAATCAAGAGGCAAAAATGAAGCAAAAATTCCCAAAAGTCGGTATTTTTAAAAAAGATCTACATTGGCTTGGGCTTAGAATAAGAAAATGAGTTGAACAAGTAAGATTGCACAAAGAATGAATAGAAATTAGACAATAAAAGATAAAATTGATACATGTAAGATTGCACAAAAGATCCCAAAAATATCATTTTTTTAGCTTTAGATGAAGCAAAATTGCCATCATTGCTCATGAAAGAAATGAGAAGATGTTAAGCAACCAAAAATCTAGAATATTGGCAAATCAGAGAAGGGTTTTTGTGAAAATCTCAAAAAATAGAGAAAAAAATGTCCATAACAATACATTTTACTATTTAGGACAATTAAAAGGAAGCATCACTAATACAAATTACAATACATTTTACAAATTGTTATATGATACTTTATTGCAAAAGTCTCATAGGACTAGCTACTCTATTGACATTGTAATATACTTTTCTATATTAGTTTATCATACCCTTTTCAACAAGACTTGAAAAGATAACTAAATTGTTGACACTACCAAATCTTTTTTTAATATTTAATTTATAACAAAACAATTACTTGAGGGTTGTGGGGGACTTGAAGCTATGAGTGAGATCACATGCAAGGCCAATATTATTATAAGTAGTCTATCCTATTTAGCCTATAAGCTATTTTTTTAAGCAATTACATACAGACCACCCAAAATTTGCTATTTATGAATTCACCACCATCTTTCATCTAATTTTAAAATTCTCAATCAAATATCAAAATTCATGTTAAACCGCCAACTTATTTTTTTTTAAATAAAATTCTTAATAGTTTGATCGTCATATGCGTAAATACATTTGTTCTTGTCACATCTCAAAAGAGTTATTCGGGGTGGTGGGCAGCCCAGGACTTAAATAGTATTTTTCGGCCCTACACCTAGCCGATGTGGGACTTTTTTTTCCGTGACATTCTCCTCCACCCAGTCACGTGACGCATTCGTCACGGATCGGCTCCTCTGAGGGTCCCACTAGACCATTGAGAGTCCACACATCTGACAGGGAGTAATCTGCTCTGATGTCACTTGTCACCTCTCAAAAGAGCTCTTCGGGGTGGTGGACATCCCAGAATTTAAATACTACTTTTTCGGCCCTACACCTAGCCGATCAGTGGGACCCTCGGTGGATTTTTACAACTGGGTCAGGCCCCGTGATTTTTCCCCTTTACGTGTTTTTCACGTAAAAACTTCTGGTGTTATCACAGCTCTATTCATTTCCACTGAGTGTGTGTTGAATCCTCGTGCAGCGCTAAGACGATAATTCATTACTCTACCGCAGAGAATTTTCTAGCACGCATTAGTTCTATACTTCAAAAATCCTCTGTGAGATTAACTTGTAAATATCAATGTCTTCAGGTGCTTTGTATGAAATTTACAAATATTTCACCCTAAAATTTCATTTTTAACAAACACAAAATCTTACTATTTGTCTGTTTGGAGCAGCTGCAACTTTTTGAATAATCTGTTGATAAGCTGATTAAAAACAATCTGCTGATAAGTTAGGTGCGATGCCTATTACAAATTTTTATTTTTTTTTGGAAAAGTCAGACCTTTGCCAGAAAGCTGTCGCCGCGCCTATCTAGGTGCGGTGTGAAAACGTTGCTTTCAGCGTTTTCAAAACACATAAGCTTCTAAAACGCAGTTTACCAAAATAGGTCAACTGCATTTTTAAAATGTCACCGCACCAAATAAGCTGCCCCAAACGGATCCTAGGTATGAAAATATGTATTTCACAGTTGAAAACGTGATTAGTGCTATTTGTTTTCGTAAAAAAGAAAAGTTTTAGTGTGATATATTTAAATGGTTAAGAGTTGGTAGCTATGTAAANTATATATATATATATATATATATATATATATATATATATATATATATATATATATATATATATATACTCGTGTTTGTTTTCTAGAGGTTATTTTGTTTGGGATGACTACAGGTTTCTAATTGCCTTCGGGGGTTGTCAAGCTTTGTCATGCGCTCTTTGCTTCTCCTTTTGCTCTCCACGATGACTAATTCTTTCGGTGCATCTGTGTACATGGCAACTTTGGGTATACTTTTTTTGTTTCGTATACTTTTGGGATACATGTATTTTTGGGTATACTATACATTTTATTATCTTTTTCTTTCTGTTGAGTTGTAACGTGGAAAGTGGAACTCCTAGGATCTTTTTGTATTTTCTTGTTGCTTTAATTGGGGATCTACTTTCCCTACCGCATTTTATAACTTCTCTTTTAATTAACGCGTAGTGAACCACGATAGCTAATGCAATATGGTCGTGAAGGTCATAATCCAAAGCCGGAATTTCTCTTTTGAATTTAAGCGGTGGACAGTAAATTATGTTTTGGAATGAAATCAAGATTTGATACTAAGCCCTCTCTTTTTCTTTTCTTTTTTTTTCATCAGACCTATTTGCTTTTGAATGAAATTGACATATTTTAATGTTTTTTAATGGACAATAATAGTTTTGTGGCGCTGAAGCCTATGAGAACTTTTTTTTGGGGGAAAATTACATGCATAGCACCCAAATCTTGTAGATTTACTTATCTCACACCTAAAGTTTTATTTTTACAGACACATCATTTTACTTATTGGATGAAAAGATACATTTGATTATTAAAATATGATAATCAGTGCCACTTTTCATATGATAGTTGTATAGTTAAATATAAAAAGTTTTGGGTGTTAAGTACATAAAAGCCCCTTCACTAAAATACTAATTTAATTTGAGGGAATTCATTTCTTATTAAACTTCTAATTTTTTTCAATAACCTCNTTATAACAAAAAAAAATTACTTGAGGGTTGTGGGGGACTTGAAGCTATGAGTGAGATCACATGCAAGGCCAACATTATTATAAGTAGTCTATCCTATTTAGCCTATAAGCTATTTTTTTAGGCAATTACAAACAGACCACCCGAAATTTGCTATTTATAAATCCACCATTATCTTTCATCCAATTTTAAAATTCTCAATCAAATATCAAAATTCATGTTAAACCCCCAACTAATTTTTTTTTAAATAAAATTCTCAATAGTTTGATCGTCATATGCGTAAATACATTGGTTCTATACTTCAAAAATCCTCTGTGAGGTTAACTTGTAAATATCAATGTCTTCAGGTGCTCTGTATGAAATTTGCAAATATTTCACCCTAAAATTTCATTTTTTAACAAACAAAACATCTTACTATGTATGAAAATATGTATTTCACAGTTGAAAACGTGATTAGCGCTATTTTTTATTGATAGAAAAAATTGGACGTTGTCATAAAAATAAAAGTTTTAGTGTGAGATATTTAAATGGTTAAGAGTTGGGTGCTATGTAAATTTTCCTTTGTTTTCATTACTCGTTGATTTGTAATTTATTAGCCATTATATGTATATATATATATACTCGTGTTTGTTTCCTAGAGGTTATTTTGTCTGGGATGACTACAGGTTTCTAATGGCCTCTGGGGGTTGTCAAGCTTTGTCAGACGCTCTTTGCTTCTCCTTTTGCTCTCCACGATGACAAATTCTTTTGGTACATCTACGTACATGACAACTTTGGGTATACTTTTTTTTTGTTTCGTATACTTTTGGGATACATGTATTTTTGGGTATACTATACTTTTTGTTATCTTTTTCTTTTTGTTGAGTTGTAACATGGAAAGTGGAACTCTTAGGACCATATTGTATTTTCTTATTGCTTTAGTTGGGGATCTACTTTCCCTACCGCATTTTGTAACTTCTCTTTTAATTAACGCGTAGGGAGCCACGAGATGCACTTTTATATATATATATATATATATATATAT
>JXCR01140599.1:94646-134650 GCA_002079205.1 Phalaenopsis hybrid cultivar | reverse complement strand
CTGGACAACCATACAATTGAGTTAAAACAAGAACAAGCAGCATGAGGGCAATCATATAAGCATTTTTTCTTAGCTCTAGTGAGTGGAAAATCAGGAATGTAATTGAAACTTTTCGAGAGAGGGACTTTTTTTTACATTTAGTATCCCTCAATTTTTATGATTTGGACCAACAATATTGGTGTTCTTTTAATGGTAAATTAAATTTAATTTTGCGTAGAATAATATTTCCCTGATTATTTTGTAAATTTAATATTTTGAGATCTATTATAAGCCCCAAGACTTTCCATGCTTTTCTTCACTAAACCCCATGACTTTGAATAACACGAGTCAAGATGTGCAAAAATTAAATCCCATACGCTAAATTTCAGAGTAATTCAACCCCATAATTTAAATATATTTGTGAGAGCCAATCGTTTCCTAATGCGGCCCACCTCGACCTTATTGATTGAGAGCTTAGGCTTCCGATCAAAAGTTTATGAGTATGAGGGTTGTTCATGCATAATATGATCATGTGATTAAATTAAGCTTAAAGTCTGAATCATTTGACATTTCATTACCAACACATTTTTACAATTATGTAACTAGAGTCAATATTTATATCAACTTTGCTAATCACCCTTTTATGTGAAGATTGGAGTAGCTTTCTATTAAACTTTGCTCTAACGTAACTATAAATAAAAAAGGTGACAATGCAAATATCGAGGAGATCCAACAATTAAGAAAGGAGAAAGTAAGACAAATGAGGATTCATTGATAGAAGACAAAGCCAAAGGCTGACCTAGCTAGGAGAAGGAAAAAGAGAGCAATCGAATGATCTGAAGCTGGACTAATCAGACTAAAGCAAGACAAATAAGCATCCAAACACACCACTACAAGAACGCCAATCAAAGGCATCAATCTACCATCCGGTAAAAGAATCTTGTTTCTTAATATCACTTGCAACCGTCCACGAATGCCCCCTTGGCACCCTATCAGAGGCCAAGAATGGGCAATAAAATAGAGTCTTTAGTCATCTCACAGATTCTTCTCGTCAAGGAATGGGTTATCTATCGTGTTACGGTAATCTCACCTCAATAACCTAATCTCTCCTTATGACACAAGCTCCTCATCCTTGGATCGAGGGTTGATAGCTATCCTAGATCAACCAACCAGTCAAGCCTAGCCGATAGAATCAATCCCGCCGACTTGAAGCTAATCAAGGTCAACCGACAAGCAACGCTTGCTCAGTCTAGCCGAGCCAAAGAGCAGCTGAGCGATGAACTTATGCATGTAAAATACCTAAAATATTTTTCATATTATTCATTAAAGAAGGTGAAAAAAAATTTAATATCTCTACATGTACATTTGTATTTCTTCCCATATAAAAAGAGAGATCATCTACGTATTATTGTTTAATAATCTCTCTCTCACACACACATTTCTTTCACTCTATTCTTTGGGGTGTGATTCACGGACTAATTAAGATTCAATAATAATAAAAATAATAAGGATATATGTCATATATATATTAGACAATCACTCGATCATCATAGAACTATTAACACTGATCACACTAAATTAGCCCTTTCACTTCACAAGCAGAAGTATTTGGATCTCTTATATAAATAATACACCCCTTATGCATATTTATACTTTTTTTTCTTTTTTTGTATTGCAAAAGTATATAGATGTGACTAATATATTAACAGTTAAATTTATTTTTACTTAAAAATTTAGGAGAAAATATTGCATTAGGACACTGTAGGTGTGGATTGGTTGTATTCTGATAGTATTGTGGTGGTATTGCAGTACATTAGCACGACAAATACCACAAGAATATTACTGTATATGTTATTCTATTGGTATTTTGGTAATATTGTGATGATATTGTGGTACAATGCTATCAGAATACAATCAATCCACACCCATCTCATCAACATATAACATTTTCTCAAATTTTGGGCTCATCATCATAAGATATCAATTTTAATAATTTAAAGAAATATTAATTACAATTGCTCAAATTAAACTAAATTGATTATTTGCACCTACCTTATCAGAGTCTTCATCCAAAATTATGGCCAGCATTACCTGCATCTTTATAGCGTGCATTAATCGTGCTCAGTGGTTAATTATTGCTTTTTTACTTATTTTCGTCACATGGAGGTTAATGAAAATTAAATAAAATTCCTGAAAATAAAATGCAACTAATTATCATTTTTAAAAAATTAAATTAATTAAATTAATTAATATTATAAATAATATCTCAGTTCTCAAACAAATAAAATTGAAACTTATTTTATCGTGGCAGTAATACACGTGAAATTTTTGTGGGGATTTTCTTATGTTTTTTGTCAAAACGGCTCGTTGTTCGGGAACAACTTGTGTTCGGCTTGTTAAAAAGCTCGTGTTCGGCTCGTTCTCTAAGTTAACGAGCTGAACACGAGCAACACAAACAAAAAATTTTTCGTTCGTGTTCGGCTTGTTTTGATTCGAAATAGTACAAATTAATTATATACATATATTTAATGAGTAATCTATTTTAAATATTTAGTGACTACAAGGCTACAAAGATTTATAATCAATTAAAAGTACTAATGAAGACAATGGAATCAAAATTATTAAATTAGATTCAAATGATGTTTTAAATCTTGCCCCAATTCTTAACATCTGATGACTACATGATTAGGGTTGTCAAAATGACTCTTTGTTCGTGAACAGCTCATGTTCGACTCCCTAAGCAAACAAGCAGAACAGAAACACACTTTTTTGAGCTCAAAATACAAACAAGCCAAACACGCCTATATATGCATGCAACACTTCAACTTTATATTTTACATTATATTCCCAAATCTTTTATATCATATCAAATATGCTACTATTTTAACATTCAAAAAATGAAATAGACATTTTCATGTATTTAAATATATATCAAATATGTAAAAAAACATATTTATGCCTTAGAAATGTAAATCAATAAAAATTGAGTGATATAAAAAAAAAGTAATAGCATATAAAAAATAAATTAAATTTTATATTACACCAATTTTAAAATAATTATTAAACATAAAAAAAAAACTTGATATATGAAGATTTATCTACCCCTTTTATTTTCATTTTTAGATCAAATATATCTACTGATGACAATAGCCACAAATCCAATGATTATATAAATGATATAAAGAGAATTTGCCGTCCCGACAATGAAAATTGCATTGTTGTTGCCATGTAAAAATACGAATTTTGGCTTTGGGAAAAGGGCGACTCGGAGACAACCGATGCCTTGAAATAATTTTCGGCACATGTTCGTATAAGAAAATCAAGAGATTTTTGTCCCCCGCTCCGCGGTATTTTTGCAAATAAAATAATATTAGTAAAAATAATCTTGCCGACGGTAAGAAATTATCAGCTAGAAATAGAAAGTAGGTCTACGTTGAACAACTTTCAATTTCATGCCCGGATATGCTGTCGATTAATTTCAACAGTTTTGAAAATTATGGCATCCACCATCATTCTAGCCATCTCTCTACTTTCTATTGTGCTCCAGCTCTGATTTTTATTTTATTTTTTTATTTTATTTTTTTTGTAAAAAAGTTAAAATATTTAGTTGTGGGGATTTCATGTGTACTTCACATATGCATATGATAAGAAAATAATTTTATTTTTATAGATTTTTGGGGAGACTGCATGGTCCATTTAATTCGAATCTATCAAGCTGTATGTTGACATTAAATGGAATGGATCGCTCCCTCCCCCAGTTGAGAAGGAGACCATATGATCTCAACCTTGAACTAATCTGATAAACTTTATCGTTCTAAGTCATTATTAAGTTTTGATTGGGTGATGGTGATAATTGTTTTGTAGTGACCTTCGTAATAATGTCCAACGTGAGTGAAAAGGATACGCATTTTTTGAACTCATGAAAATCAGGGTTGAATGAAGTACATGAATAAAAATTATTTTGATTAACTCATTCATGATGATTTAAGAAATATGAATCTAAATTTTGAGCTATTGAAAAATAAGAAATATAAGAACATCATCATATTGAGATGTTAGTTTTTCTGAGAGCATTTTAAGAACACTGTTAACTTGTTGATTTTAATCTTATAAAAGCTTTAATTAATAATTCTAGAATAATAGTGAGGTCAAATTAGAGGTTACAAAATGAACATAATGTTATACCATTTTATACTGAATGTCTGCTCCAATAAAATGGATCCAATGCTATAAATGACTCACATGCAAGAGAATTATAGAGGTTGCAGTAAATCTACAAAAATATAGATAAAACAGGTAACATGCATAAAGATAAAATAAATAAATGCTTGAAACATTACAAACCACAAAATCTTTTGATGTTAGAGAGGTGTTGCTCCTAATGATAGGATGTGTTGGAGACACAAAATCACTTATTTAACAGTAAGTGTATGTTTCTTGTGCAACTTAATGAAGGAGAGGTTACTCAAACCCACATGAATCTCCCATTATTGGTCTCGTTTCTTAATTCAATGCTTAAACAAGCAAAAAATCCTAACAATTTTGGTTCATTAGAATCATCACGATGGGCCAATCTTTTTTAATTACAAAATTTCAAGCACCTATGGTGCTTTTTGATATATTTTTTAATTTACTTTATTTATTTTATTTGTTCTTTGAAAATCATGTTTAACTTCAAAAATTAGCCTTGATTAATGAGAAATTATATTATACTTTGTGTGTGGAAACAAATGGAGATTTCTCTTCCTAAAGTGAGAATTGAACATCATTATTGTCTACCTAGTTAGATTTTTAAGATATATCCTACAAATGCAAGGCCAACATCAGTCATTTTCTTTGTCTTTATTATGATTCGTGGCATGCATGATTTAATTTTTTTTTCCTTTTCTACTTCAATTGAACAATAATCAAATAAGCAAAATTTCAATGATGATAAATCTAATGGAAAAATATGATAACTGAGATTTCAGGAATTAAATTTATTCAAATGGCTTGTAATTAAATAAATGTTTAAGACATCATACATTTGTTGAATGATTGTGATTAATAAAATATAAGGTCAATGTTAGAATGCTAAAAAAGCTTTTATATGTCATCCAATGATTAATGTATACTTTAAATACTTAATGAATTACTAATTTATTAAAAAATTAGTAAGTATTGCTTTCATATTTTTCTTGTATTGTAGAGCGTACTTAATTGTGTGATGTTATGATAAATATTAACCAAAATAAGATATGAAAAATGATCATTCTCATCCAAAGAAGAGAAAAGTAAGTAATTTATGTTTTTGTGGATTCTAAATAATAATAATAATTTTGATTTCATAGAGCAAATTATATTGAGTCCTACTCTAATTTTGATATTAACTTTGGTCTAACTTGACTCTAAATTCTTGCAATGGTTATAACTGTGCATCTTTCACTCCCATATATTTCTTGCACTGATATGTCATTTTATTGGGAGCATTTTATTTAGAGAAATTTGATCATCTAATAATTTTGAGGTTATGAAACAAAGTCAAGTCCTAAAAAAAAGCATTGACAAATTACCATTCCCATGGGATGAAAACTTGATTTTATTTAGGTTAAGAAACTTAAGATTGATTTGAATGGAATAAATATTTCAATATCAAGGATAGGGTTATAATATATAGCTCCAAGCTTTGAAGTAAAACAGTGCTCCATTCAAATCACATTATTCGAAATTATTTAAATAAGAATCACAATGTATTTGACTAATAGCTTAGGGTCATACAATATCTAATATGATACCAAAGTTATTCAAAACCTCTTATATGTGGTCAAGATTTTAAAAAATCATCAGATTGACAATTGAATCATACATTAATACAATGATTACCTAAGATTAATTGAAAAATTGCCTTGTAGTAGAGTTTGATAAGTCAATTAAATGACAAAACTTCACCAAATAATGACCATTAAAGCAAAATTAATTTTACCATAATTTTAAGGGTGTAGAAGTTCAATTTATATTGATTTATTGTTTAAATATAGATTTTTAATATAAATTTTTACAAGTTATTGTGTACAAGAAATTTAGCTATGGTAGAGTGATAATATAATGTTGTAGTGTTGCACTAAGATTCAAAACACACAAATAAAATTAAAGTTGGTTCACGATTGTTTACGTTGAAAAACTCTAGAAAGGGAAAAAAATCACGGGGATTAGTACATTTAAAATCATGCACTATTTAATCAGAAATATAGAGGTTCGCTCTTCACCTAGTTTAAAGAAGATGTGATTATAAAAAAAGATTTTTATATTTTTATAATAACTATTTTGGCCATAACAATCATAATTGAACTACTAGAACTGTATTTTGTGGCTATAATAATAGTAGTTGGCCACAAAAGTTTTATTTGGTGGTTACAATAGTCAAAGCTAGTTTTAGCAATTATTGATAGTCAAAGTTGCAGTTGGTGGAGGTCAACGTGATTGTTCGATAGCGAGCTTTGGTGATTTCTTGTGTTTGGTCACGATCTTGGGTGACCGGTGACAGTCACTAGAAATTTAGGCTATAAGCTTTAGTGGGGTCTTATTTATAGTTTTTGAGATGGATACTTTGGTAAATGTGATCAATCTCCCACAACACTCCATTAAACTATCAACATTGATTCTCTTAATCACAAATATATTTTTAATATTTAAGTATGTTAATGACATTATAATTGAATTAATGATTTTGGGCTCGCTGAATTCCTCTCATCGATATGCTCGATTTACTTATAAGCATGCAAAATTTTAAAATTGTTTGGCTCGCCAATTAATGTAGCAAAGTTTTTAAGTGTTTGAGGTAGGTTTATTTGAACTCGGCTTAGATCACCTTCAGTATTATTGGGTTCGTACAGTTGCGACTCCCATTTTGATTATAGATTTGCTAAAATCGGGGCTCAAATAAAATTGAATCCGAATTTGAAATGTGTCTTGCTCAAAAAAACTTCAAAATTCATTCTTGCTGATAAAAAAATTATTGACGGCACATTGTGTGATATTATATNTAGAATAATAGTGAGGTCAAATTAGAGGTTACAAAATGAACATAATGTTATACCATTTTATACTGAATGTCTGCTCCAATAAAATGGATCCAATGCTATAAATGACTCACATGCAAGAGAATTATAGAGGTTGCAGTAAATCTACAAAAATATAGATAAAACAGGTAACATGCATAAAGATAAAATAAATAAATGCTTGAAACATTACAAACCACAAAATCTTTTGATGTTAGAGAGGTGTTGCTCCTAATGATAGGATGTGTTGGAGACACAAAATCACTTATTTAACAGTAAGTGTATGTTTCTTGTGCAACTTAATGAAGGAGAGGTTACTCAAACCCACATGAATCTCCCATTATTGGTCTCGTTTCTTAATTCAATGCTTAAACNATATATATATATATATATATATATATATATATATATATATATATATATATATATATATATATAGATATAGATATATATAATCTTTTAAAAATCTCCTCATATATCTACATTGTTATCCTATTATTTAAATAAATACTAAACAATTCAAAGAATTACAACATCATTATAATTGAACCCTAATCCAGCTTTTGAATTTGAACATTTTTTTTTANGAAACTAAACCACACCAACGGAATAACAGGATCACACAAATTCAGGATAAATTGGAAGAAAATCTAATTGAAAAGAAGCAATCAAAGCAAATCAGAAAAGAACACATGAATTTTGACATGGAAAACCCCAAGAACAGGAAAAAACAATGTCTCGTACTACCAAAAAATTCCACTAGGAAATCAGAGAGTTTTATAGAAAACTCACACAAATTTCCACTTTACACACAAGGAAACTTACAAGACACATCTCACAATCTTCCTTCTCCAATCTGATGCAAGAATCACGTCAAATTACCGNTATATATATATATATATATATTATTTTCTTAAGTGATTGACCTATAAAAATTGCCAATTATTAAACTTAAAATTTACTATACTTCTTAAATCTTATTTTTTTTCTCTGCTAAATTACATAGTTCTGGCATTTTTGACTTTATGGCCTCTGTCACTTAAGGAGGAAATCATTGAAAATTAATCTGATGTTTAATATTAGTACTTAATCCCCTGGTCATTTACATATATAACTCACAATTCCTACATAAAAGAAAACANTATTAGTACTTAATCCCCTGGTCATTTACATATATAACTCACAATTCCTACATAAAAGAAAACAAAAAAAAACACCAAATTCCATATCAAATAAAAATACCATTATTTTTTACTTTAAAAAGAATGAAATACCGTTTTTCATGCCTAGGAAAAGTGGTTGGTGGACTCTTATTTGTTCTTGTATCACACTCCAAGGAATAGAGCGTTAAGAAGGAGCGAGAATAGAGGAATATTGATAGGAATAAATGAAGACAATTTCCAACTTTGACGGGGTGTAGGATCATTTAGAAACTAAACCACACCAACGGAATAACAGGATCACACAAATTCAGGATAAATTGGAAGAAAATCTAATTGTAAAGAAGCACAATCTAAGAAATCAGAAAAGAACACATGAATTTTGACATTGAAAACCCCAAGAACAGGAAAAAACAATGTCTCGTACCACCAAAAAATTCCACTAGGAAATAGAGAGTTTTATAGAAAACTCACACAAATTTCCACTTTGCACACAAGGAAACTTAGAAGACACATTTCACAATCTTCCTTCTCCAATCCGATGCAAGAATCACGCCAAATTACCGAAGTTCACTTCTTCGACTCTTCTCACCTTCACTGGGAGGAACACAATCGAAGAACTCAAGAAGAAAAACCATCTTACAACACTTATGCCGCTTGAAATCGAGAATTAAAACCGAAATCCAATGTAAACTGCTCTGGGTGCATAAGCGCCTGGACTTGGCGTCNAAGAAAAACCACCTTACAACACTTATGCCGCTTGAAATCGAGATTTAAAACCGAAATCCAATGTAAACTGCTCTGGGTGCATAAGCGCCTTGCTTTCTATATCGACGCCTGATGTTGGGCACATATGTGCCAATAGGTTGGCACATAAGTGCCGATCTCTCTGTATCAAAGCAGCGCCACAGTGGGAGTGGGCCCATAGCGCCAACTTTTCTGCAGCTCACACTCAAGTTGGTGCTTATGTGCCCACAGCCCGGTGCATAATTGTCGGGTGCTCTATCCCTATAAGTTGCTCTCCAAATCAGTCTCCACACCTCAAAGTTAGAGAGAGAGAGAGAGAGAGAGAGAGAGAGAGAGAGATAAAGGGCTAGGCAGCTGGACAACCATACAATTGAGTTAAAACAAGAACAAGCAGCATGAGGGCAATCATATAAGCATTTTTTCTTAGCTCTAGTGAGTGGAAAATCAGGAATGTAATTGAAACTTTTCGAGAGAGGGACTTTTTTTTACATTTAGTATCCCTCAATTTTTATGATTTGGACCAACAATATTGGTGTTCTTTTAATGGTAAATTAAATTTAATTTTGNGTTGCTCTCCAAATCAGTCTCCACACCTCAAAGTTAGAGAGAGAGAGAGAGAGAGAGAGAGAGAGAGAGAGAGAGAGAGAGAGAGATAAAGGGCTATGCAGCTGGACAACCATACAATTGAGTTAAAACAAGAACAAGCAGCATGAGGGCAATCATATAAGCGTTTTTTCTTAGCTCTAGTGAGTGGAAAATCAGGAATGTAATTGAAACTTTTCGAGAGAAGGACTTTTTTTTACATTTAGTATCCCTCAATTTTTAGGATTTGCCTTTCATAAAATGACATATTTAGACCAACACTATTGGTGTTCTTTTAATGGTAAATTAAATTTAATTTTAAGTAGAATAATATTTCCCTGATTATTTTGTAATTAATATTTTGAGATCTATTATAAGCCCCAATAATTTCCATGCTTTTCTTCACTAAACCTCATGACTTTGAATAGCACGAGTCAAGAGGTGCAAAAATTAAATCCCATACGCTGATGATCAGAGTAATTCAACCCCATAATTTAATTATATTTGTGAGAGCAAATCGTTTCCTAATGCGGCCCACCTCGACCTTATTGATTGGGAGCTTAGGCTTCCAATCAAAAGTTTATGAGTTTTGAGGGTTGTTCATGCATAATATGATCATGTGATTAAATTAAGCTTAAAGTCTGAATCATTTGACATTTCATTACCAACACATTTTTACAATTATGTAACTAGAGTCAATATTTATATCAACTTTGCTAATCACCCTTTTATGTGAAGATTGGAGTAGCTTTCTATTAAACTTTGCTCTAATGTAACTGTAAATAAAAAAGGTGACAATGCAGATATTGAGGAGGTCCAACAATTAAGAAAGGAGAAAGTAAGACAAACGAGGATTCATTAATAGAAGACAAAGCCAAAGGCTGACCTAGCTAGGAGAAGGAAAAAGAGAGCAATCGAACGATCTGAAGCTAGACTAATCAGACTAAAGCAAGACAAATAAGCATCCAAACACACCACTACAAGAAAGCCAATCAAAGGCATTAATCTACCATATGGTAAAAGAATCTTGTTCCTTACTATCACTTGCAACCGTCCACGAATGCCCCCTTGGCACCCTATCAGAGGCCAAGAATGGGCAATAAAATAGAGTCTTTAGTCATCTTCAAGGAACGGTTATCTATCGTGTTACATTGATCTCACCTCAATAACCTAGTCTCGCCTCGCGACACAAGCTCCTCATCCTTGGATCGAGGGTCGATAGTTATCCTAGATCAACTGACCAGTCAAGCCTAGCCGATAGAATCAATCTCGCCAACTTGAAGCTAATCAAGGTCACCCGACAAGCAACGCTGGCTTAGTCTAGCCGAGCCAAAGAGCAGCTGAGCGATAAACTCATACATGTAAAATACCTAAAATATTTTGCATATTCCTCATTAAAGAAGGTGAAAAAAAAAATAATATCTTTACATTGTACATTTGTATATCTTCCCATATAAATAGAGAGATGATCTACGTATTATTGTTCAATAGTCTTTCTCTCACACACACATTTCTTTCACTCTATTCATTGGGGTGTGATTCACAGACTAATCAAGATTCAATAATAATAAAAGTAATAAGGATATATGGCATTTATATATTAGACAATCACTCGATCATCATAGAACTATTAACACTGATCACACTAAATTAGCCCTTTCACTTCACAAGCAGAAGTATTTGGATCTCTCACATAAATAATACACCCCTTATGCATATTTATAATTATTTTTTTCTTTTTTCGTATTGCAAAAGTATATAGATGTGACTAATATATTAGTAGTTAAATTTATTTTTACTTAAAAATTAAGGAGAAAATATTGCATTAGGACACTATAGGTGCGGATTTGTTGTATTTTAGTAGTATTATGGTGGTATTGTGGTACAATATCACCACAAATACCACAAGAATACTATTATATGTGTTATTTTATTGATATTTTGGCGATATTGTGATGATATTGTGATACAATACTATCAGAATACAACCAATCCACACCCATCTCATCAACATATAACATTTTCTCAAATTTTGGGCTCATCATCATAAGATATCAAATTTAATATTTTAAAGAAATATTAATTACAATTGCTCAAGTTAAACTAAATTGATTATTTGCACCTAACTTATCAGAGTGTTCATCCAAAATTATGGCCAGCATCACTTGCATCTTTATTGCGTGCATTAATCGTGCTCAGTGGTTAATTATTGTTTTTTACTTATTTTCGTCACATGGAGGTTAATGAAAATTAAATAAAATTCCTGAAAATAAAATGCAACTAATAATCATTTAAAAAAATTAAATTAATTTAATTAAATTAAAACTATAAATAATATCTCAGTTCTCAAGAAAATAAAATTGAAACTTATTTTATTGTGGCAGTAATACACGTGAAATTTTTTTGGGGGTTTTCTTATGTTTTAACTTGTAGGGCTGTCAAAACGACTCGTTGTTCGCGAACAACTCGTGTTCGGCTCATTCGCTAAGTTAACGAGACGAACACACTCGTTTTGGCTCGAAATAGTACAAATTAATTATATACATATATTCGATCAGTAATCTATTTTAAAGATTTAGTTGACTACAAGACTACAAAGATTTATAATCAATTAAAATATTAATGAAGAAAATAGAATCAAAATTATAAAATTAGATTCAAATGATGTTTTAAATCTTGCCCCAATCCTTAACATCTGATGACTACGTGATTAGAGTTGTCAAAATGACTCTTTGTTCGTGAACGGCTCGTGTTCGACTCCCTAAGCAAACGAGTCATACACGAACACACTTTTTTGAGCTCGAAATACAAACAAGCCAAACACGCCTATTTATGCATGCAACACTTCAACTTTATATTTTACATTTTATCCCCAAATCTCTTATAACATATCAAACATGCTACTATTTAACATTCAAAAAATGAAATAGACATTTTCATGTATTTAAATATATATCAAATATGTAAAAAAAAAAATATTTATGCCTTAGAAATGTAAATCAATAAAAATTGAGTGATATGGTTGTATCTCCCTTCTTTTTTTAAGTAATAGCATATAAAAAATAAATTAAATTTTATATTACATCAATTTTAAAATAATTATCAAACATAAATAAAAAACTTGATATATGAAGATTTATCTACCCCTTTTACAAATCCAATGATTATATAAATGATATAAAGAGGATTTGCCGTCCCCCGACAATGAAAATTGCATTGTTGTTGCCATGTAAAAATACGAATTTTGGCTTTGGGAAAAGGGCGACTCGGAGACACCGATGCCACCGATGCCTTGAAATAATTTTCGGCACATGTTCGTATAAGAAAATAAAGAGATTTTTGTCCCCTCGTCCGCGGTATTTTTGCAAATAAAATAATATTAGTAAAAATAATCTGCCGACGGTAAGAAATTATCAGCTAGAAATAAAAAGTAGGTCTACGTTGAACAACTTTCAATTTCATGCCCGGATATGCTGTCTATTAATTTCAACAGTTTTGAAAATTATGGCATCCACCATCATTCTATCCATCTCTTTGCTTTCTATTGTGCTCCAGCTCTGATTTTTATTTTATTTTTTTGTAAAAAAGTTAAAATATTTAGTTGTGGGGATTTCATGTGTACTTCACATATGCATATGATAAGAAAATTATTTTATTTTTATAGATTTTTGGGGAGATTGCATGGTCTATTTAATTCGAATCTATCAAGCTGTATGTTGACATTAAATGGAATGGATCGCTCCCTCCCCGAGTTGAGAAGGAGACCATATGATCTCAACCTTGAACTAACCTGATAAACTTCATCGTTCTAAGTCATTATTAAGTTTTGATTGGGAGATGGTGATAATTGTTTTGTAGTGACCTTCGTAATAATGTCCAACGTGAGTGAAAAGGATACGCATTTTTTGAACTCATGAAAATCAGGGTTGAATGAAGTACATGAATAAAAATTATTTTGATTAACTCATTCATGATGATTTAAGAAATATGAATCTAAATTTTGAGCTATTGAAAAATAAGAAATATAAGAACATCATCATATTGAGATGTTAGTTTTTCTGAGAGCATTTTAAGAACACTGTTAACTTGTTGATTTTAATCTTATAAAAGCTTTAATTAATAATTCTAGAATAATAGTGAGGTCAAATTAGAGGTTACAAAATGAACATAATGTTATACCATTTTATACTGAATGTCTACTCAAATAAAATGGATCCAATGCTATAAATGACTCACAAGCAAGAGAATTATAGAGGTTGTAGTAAATCTACAAAAATATTGATAAAATAGGTAACATGCATAAAGATAAAATAAATAAATGCTTGAAACATTACAAACCACAAAATCTTTTGATGTTAGAGAGGTGTTGCTCCTAATGATAGGATGTGTTGGAGACACAAAATCACTTATTTAACAGTAAGTGTATGTTTCTTGTGCAACTTAATGAAGGAGAGGTTACTCAAACCCACATGAATCTCCCATTATTGGTCTCGTTTCTTAATTCAATGCTTAAACATGCAAAAAAATCTAACAATTTTGGTTCATTAGAATCATCACGACGAGCCATTCTTTTTTAATTACAAAATTTCAAACACCTCTGGTGCTTTTTGATATATTTTTGTAATTTACTTTATTTATTTTATTTGTTCTTTGAACTTCATGTTTAACTTCAAAAATTAGTATTGATTAATGAGAAATTATATTATACTTTGTGTGTGGAAACAGATGGAGATTTCTCTTCCTAAAGTGAGAATTGAACATCATTATTGTCTACCTAGTTAGATTTTTAAGATATATCCTACAAATGCAAGGCCAACATCAGTCATTTTCTTTATCTTTATTATGATTTGTGGCATGGATGATTTAAATGTTTTTTTTTTCTTTTTTACTTCAATTGAACAATAATCAAATAAGCAAAACTTCAATGATGGATGACTCTAATGGCCAAATATGATAACTGAGATTTCAGGAATTAAATTTATTCAAATGGCTCGAAATTAAATAAATAGTTAAGACATCATACATTTGTTGAATGATTGTGATTAATAAAATATAAGGTCAATGTTAGAATGCTAAAAAAGCTTTTATATATCATCCAATGATTCATGTATACTTTAAATACTTAATGAATGACTAATTTATTAAAAACTTATTAAGTATTACTCTCATATTTTTCTTTTATTGTAGAGTGTACTTAATTGTGTGATGTTATGATAAATATTTACCAAAATAAGATATGAAAAATGATCATTCTCATCTGAAGAAGAGAAAAGTAAGTAGTTTCTGTGTTTGTGGATTCTAAATAATAATTATAATTTTGATTTCATAGAGCAAATTCTATTGAGCCCTACTCTAATTTTGATATTAACTTTGGTCTAACTTGACTCTAACTTCTTGCAATGGTTATAGATGTGCATCTTTCACTCCCATATATTCTTTGCACTGATATGCCATTTCAGTAGGAGCATTTTATTTAGAGAAATTTGATCATCTAATAATTTTGAGTTTGTGAAACAAAGTCAAGTCTTAAAAAAAGCATTGACAAATTACCTTTCCCAATTGATGAAAACTTGATTTTATTTAGGTTAAGAAACTTAAGATTGATTTGAATGCAATAACTATTTCAATATCAAGGATTGGGTTATAATATATAGCTCCAAGCTTTTAAGTAAAACAGTGCTCCATTCAAATCACATTATTCGAAATTATTTAAATAAGAATCACAATGTATTTGACTAATAGCTTAGGGTCATACAATATCTAATATGATACCAAAGATATTCAAAACCTCTTATATGTGGTCAAGATTTTAAAAAATCATCAGATTGACATTTGAATCATACATTAATACAATGATTAGCTGAGATTAATTGAAAAATTGCCCTGTAGTAGAGTTTGATAAGTTAATTAAATGGAATAACTTCACCAAACTATGACCATTAAAGCAAAATTAATTTTACCATAACTTTAAGGGTGTATAAGTTCAATTATATTGATTTGTTGTTTAAATATATATTTTTAATATAAATTTTTGCAATTTATTGTGTGCAAGAAATTTAGCTACGGTAGAGTGATAATATAATGTTGTAGTGTTTCACGAAAATTTAAAACACAAATAAAATAAAAGTTGGTTCAAGATTGTTTACGTGGAAAAACTCTAAGAAGGAAAAAAATCACTGAGACCATACATTTAAAATCATGTATTATTTAATAAGAAATATAAAGGTCCACACTTCACCTAGTTTAAAGAAGATGTGATTATAAAAAAAGATTTTATATTTTTATAAATATTATTTTGGCCATAACAACCATAACTGAACTACTAGAACTGTATTTTGTGGCTATAATAATAGTAGTTGGCCACAAAAGTTTTATTTGGTGGTTACAATAGTCAAAGCTAGTTGTAGCAATTATTGATAGTCAAAGTCGCAGTTGGTGGAGGTCAACAGTGATTGTTCGATAGCGAGCTTTGGTGATCTCTTGTGTTTGGTCACGATCTTGGGTGATCGGTGACGANTGAAGGAGAGGTTACTCAAACCCACATGAATCTCCCATTATTGGTCTCGTTTCTTAATTCAATGCTTAAACAAGCAAAAAATCCTAACAATTTTGGTTCATTAGAATCATCACGATGGGCCAATCTTTTTTAATTACAAAATTTCAAGCACCTATGGTGCTTTTTGATATATTTTTTAATTTACTTTATTTATTTTATTTGTTCTTTGAAAATCATGTTTAACTTCAAAAATTAGCCTTGATTAATGAGAAATTATATTATACTTTGTGTGTGGAAACAAATGGAGATTTCTCTTCCTAAAGTGAGAATTGAACATCATTATTGTCTACCTAGTTAGATTTTTAAGATATATCCTACAAATGCAAGGCCAACATCAGTCATTTTCTTTGTCTTTATTATGATTCGTGGCATGCATGATTTAATTTTTTTTTCCTTTTCTACTTCAATTGAACAATAATCAAATAAGCAAAATTTCAATGATGATAAATCTAATGGAAAAATATGATAACTGAGATTTCAGGAATTAAATTTATTCAAATGGCTTGTAATTAAATAAATGTTTAAGACATCATACATTTGTTGAATGATTGTGATTAATAAAATATAAGGTCAATGTTAGAATGCTAAAAAAGCTTTTATATGTCATCCAATGATTAATGTATACTTTAAATACTTAATGAATTACTAATTTATTAAAAAATTAGTAAGTATTGCTTTCATATTTTTCTTGTATTGTAGAGCGTACTTAATTGTGTGATGTTATGATAAATATTAACCAAAATAAGATATGAAAAATGATCATTCTCATCCAAAGAAGAGAAAAGTAAGTAATTTATGTTTTTGTGGATTCTAAATAATAATAATAATTTTGATTTCATAGAGCAAATTATATTGAGTCCTACTCTAATTTTGATATTAACTTTGGTCTAACTTGACTCTAAATTCTTGCAATGGTTATAACTGTGCATCTTTCACTCCCATATATTTCTTGCACTGATATGTCATTTTATTGGGAGCATTTTATTTAGAGAAATTTGATCATCTAATAATTTTGAGGTTATGAAACAAAGTCAAGTCCTAAAAAAAAGCATTGACAAATTACCATTCCCATGGGATGAAAACTTGATTTTATTTAGGTTAAGAAACTTAAGATTGATTTGAATGGAATAAATATTTCAATATCAAGGATAGGGTTATAATATATAGCTCCAAGCTTTGAAGTAAAACAGTGCTCCATTCAAATCACATTATTCGAAATTATTTAAATAAGAATCACAATGTATTTGACTAATAGCTTAGGGTCATACAATATCTAATATGATACCAAAGTTATTCAAAACCTCTTATATGTGGTCAAGATTTTAAAAAATCATCAGATTGACAATTGAATCATACATTAATACAATGATTACCTAAGATTAATTGAAAAATTGCCTTGTAGTAGAGTTTGATAAGTCAATTAAATGACAAAACTTCACCAAATAATGACCATTAAAGCAAAATTAATTTTACCATAATTTTAAGGGTGTAGAAGTTCAATTTATATTGATTTATTGTTTAAATATAGATTTTTAATATAAATTTTTACAAGTTATTGTGTACAAGAAATTTAGCTATGGTAGAGTGATAATATAATGTTGTAGTGTTGCACTAAGATTCAAAACACACAAATAAAATTAAAGTTGGTTCACGATTGTTTACGTTGAAAAACTCTAGAAAGGGAAAAAAATCACGGGGATTAGTACATTTAAAATCATGCACTATTTAATCAGAAATATAGAGGTTCGCTCTTCACCTAGTTTAAAGAAGATGTGATTATAAAAAAAGATTTTTATATTTTTATAATAACTATTTTGGCCATAACAATCATAATTGAACTACTAGAACTGTATTTTGTGGCTATAATAATAGTAGTTGGCCACAAAAGTTTTATTTGGTGGTTACAATAGTCAAAGCTAGTTTTAGCAATTATTGATAGTCAAAGTTGCAGTTGGTGGAGGTCAACGTGATTGTTCGATAGCGAGCTTTGGTGATTTCTTGTGTTTGGTCACGATCTTGGGTGACCGGTGACAGTCACTAGAAATTTAGGCTATAAGCTTTAGTGGGGTCTTATTTATAGTTTTTGAGATGGATACTTTGGTAAATGTGATCAATCTCCCACAACACTCCATTAAACTATCAACATTGATTCTCTTAATCACAAATATATTTTTAATATTTAAGTATATTAATGACATTATAATTGAATTAATGATCTTGGGCTCGCTGAATTCCTCTCATCAATATGCTCGATTTGCTTATAAGCATGCAAAATTTTAAAATTGTTTGGCTCGCCAATTGATGTACCAAAGTTTTTAAGTGCTGGAAGTAGGATTATTTGAACTTGGCTTAGATCTCCTTCAGTATTATTGGGTTCCTAGAGTTGCGACTCCCATTTTGATTATAGATTTGCTAAAATCGGGGCTCAGATAATATTGAATCCGAATTTGAAATGTGTCTTGCTCAAAAAAACTTCAAGATTCATTCTTGCTGATAAAAAAATTATTGACGGCACATTGTGTGATATTATATAGAATTATACATATATATATATATATCATATCATATCATATATCTACATTGTTATCCTATTATTTAAATAAATACAGAACTATTTAAAGAATTACAACATCATTATACTTGAACCCTAATCCAGCTTTTGAATTTGATCATTTTTTTTTTGTGTTCTAATTTAATACATGATGTGACCTCCAAATCCTCACTCATGATTACTAAATTAAAGCTTACACAAGAATAACTAAATCTTATCGAAACTAACACACACACCCTCGACTCCGATCTGGACAGGCAAGCACACCCCTAGACTACATGCTACCACCAAACTTTGTATTCTAGACCCCATCAAATAGGTAAATTAGCACATAACTCCCAAAATCAATAAGCCTGTAATCAGCAAAAAGTAGGTACGTGACCACTCTACATAATTATTCTTCTGATATTCCTCTCTACAATATATAGCTTCAACCAGCTCCCTTTATTCCTCTCTACCACATAGCTATTACCCGCTCGGAAATCACATAAATGTGCAGTAATTCACCGTTCCCATCAATTAAGGCAAATACAGCTCAGTTCTGGGACCAAGCTTTCTCCGTACCAATTTGCAATGTAATACTCCAAAATCTACAATCTAATTCATATATTTACATAATCATTTTATTTATTGCAGTTTCATGAACAAATCAATTAAGTTTGCATACATATATATATATATTAATTTAATAGTATATATATTTTTGAAAACGGTAATCATTATTATGATTTATATGGGAGCATTAAAAATATAATTATGAGGATGTACGGTTAAGAAAATGAAATATCGATGAGTAAATTTGTGTGCAATTAGGGCATGCTCCTCACAACGTCAACAAGGAAACATGGCTTGTCCTTCCCCCTCAATCTTGTGCAGCCACATAATGAAACAAATCATCACTTGTAGTTCTTTAGGTGATTGGATCTGCCCCCAGCAATAGTCCATTGATAATCCATCTTTGCATCCTTCTGAGCGTCATCATTTGGCTATGTTTTTGAAGGAAATATCTATCATAAATTTTGAGTAAGATGGTAGAAATTTTTAATTTTGAGCTCTGTAAAATCATCTTCTCGAACTAGTCGTTCTTGTAACTGATATGCCTCTTCATCCGGCATCAATATTTTTCACTTAGCACGGCAATTGGCATATATATTTGAGGTCAGTCGATATCAAGTCATAATCTTAATGATAGTTAATTAAAAGTTACTTAAAAGGGTGTAGAATGATAGTTATAAGTACTATTTTCACGAGAAGTATTGGATCGAGATTAGTTAATTATTAATTAATTTTTTAATTAAGAGAACAAACATTCTCTCTTTGTTTTTCAAATTTTAATATTCAATCGAGGAATAAATTCATGAATCATAGAGATGAGTTCCCTTAAAGTGAGAATTATCTTCCATGTATCACAAAATTTTATTTAGAAAAAGTATTTGAACAAAATTTGATGTTAATTGCATTTAATTTTTTGCCAAGTTTATATAAATTAATTTATATAAAATATAAAATTTTATTAGTACTTGTAAATTTAAATAATTTAAAAATAAAATTTTAATTTAATATATTTTGAGTGTATTTTATGTTAATAATTTCTTCTAGGAGTCGAGAAGGGCTTAGGTTAAGTTTGACATATTATTTAAAAATAATTTTTTTTGCAGTTGAACATGAATATAAATTTGCTCGTATTTCGCTCCTTTTGATTCAAAAAAATTAAGAAAATAATACCCGTAAATCTCATAAATCTTTGTAGCTTTGTATCATTTCTTAATAATTTAATTGAGTTCAAAAATTTATAATCAAATAAAATTATTATTGTAAAAAATGTATTAAAAAATTTTTAAATTTTATTTAACTAAAATTTTTAATATAAATACTATGATTTAAATCTCACCCTTATCCTTAACATTAGTGGTGTCAAAAATTGACCCGATACTCAAACAAAACTCGAACTCGACTCGAAAAAGTCAGGTTAGAGTTGACCCAAATATTTTCGAGTCGGGGAACTCGACCCGTTAATTATTCGATTGGGTTCGGGTTAGCAAGTCAAGCTCAGGTCCAAGCTTTAGGTTTCAGCTCATTTATTATTCAAATCGGGTTCGGATTGATCCTATTTCGGTCAGATCATTTTCGAGTTGATCTGAATTTACAAACTAACCAGAGTTAAGCCTGAGCTCCTTTAACCTCGNAGCTTGACATATTATTTAAATTTTTTTTTTTTTTTGCAGATGAACATCAATATAGATTTGCTCATGTTTCACTCTTTTTTATTCAAAAAAATTAAGAAAATAATTCTCGTAAATCTCATAAATCTTTGTAGCTTTGTATCATCTCTTAATAATTTAATTGACTTAAAAAATTTATAATCAAATAAAATTATTATTTTAAAAAATGCATTAAAAATTTTTAAATTCTATTTAACAAAAAATTTTAATATAAATACTATGATTTAAATCTCGTCCTTATTCTTAACATTAGCTGTGTCAAAAATTGACCCGACATTCAAACAAAACTCAAACCCGCTCGAAAAAGCCAGGTTAGAGTTGACCCAAATATTTTTCGAGTCGGGTTTGGGTTGGGGAACTCAACCCGTTAATTATTCGGTTGGTTTTGGCTTAACGGATCAAGCTCAGGTCCAAGCTTTAGGTTTCGTCTCATTTATTATTGAAATTGGGTTAAGATTGATCCTATTTAGGTCAGATCATTTTCGAGTTGACCTGAATTTACAAACTAACAAGAGTTAAGCCTGAGCTCCTTTAACCTCTACTCTTTCACACCCCTTCTATATTCATTTTAAAGAGCATTTCATACATTTTAATTGTTTAAATAAAAATATTTGAATTTATTTTTGTGCGATCATATTTAATTAAAGGTGAACAATGGGATAGATATTAGTCCACTCATTGTCTTGTCATGCCCCTTATATATTTGTACAAGGACATTTGCATCTGCCCAAATGAATTATTTTCTGCCCATATTAGTACGGACTAGCAATTTAAAAGTAATTAATGGGCCCACCACCTTTGTATTTGGTGTAGTGGTTTTCTGAGTGGGCCCATGACTAGGTTTGCTTTGTTCATGTCATGAGGTAGCCGCTACAAAAAGTAGGGGAAAGGAGAGCCTTTTGAGCCTTTTTTTTTTTCCAATTTGACTATGTCATGTACTCCCCTTGACTTTTGATCTTTTACGTATAAATAACGTGCATGTATTTATGCTATCATTTTTTAATGCATTCACATTAATTACAAGAAAAGAATTATATGATACATATAAATCTTATTGCTAGTATTTATGTTATCATCTTTTAATACTGTCATTAGGATATTGGATGTAAATTTATATTTGGAGTCAAATGAGCACTTGTCACGTGACAAGTGTGTCCCACTGTAATATACTGATTAGGTAAGTTTTATAGATGATGGGTCCCACTTACACGTGATACGTGCTCATTGGACACCAGATGCAAATTTTGTGTTAAGTGTCATGATTGAATAATTTTTTCATCATTAGAGGTTTCATTAAGACACATGAATGTTCATGAACAGTTGTATGATTAAAAGATTAATATGGATAATTTAATAGAGTATGCCGAGCTTTGGTTTAAATGATCAAAATATTCATCTCCAAAAATTTACACAGGTCTTGGTGGCAAATATTTGAATGTGGATATCAAAAAGCTCAAGAAGAAATATCCAAGGCTTTCTATACATTACAATATTTTTACCTGTATCAACTATTGTTATTGCTAAGAGGGCAGAAGTTGACCATCAATATCAACTCTGCCACCCAACGTCACCAACAAAGGCCAATATCCACCATTGTTATTCATCATTGTCGTTGAGATTGAAGCCAACCTCAGTTGATTTTTATCATCATCAATAAGATCAATTTTCAACACCAATCTTATAGGCGATTGTCATCAAAATTATAATTGATATATCTCATCCTCAATGCCAATAGCTATCATTGTCATCAAAACAACTGTGTCACATAGCAAATGCTAATGTTCTTCACCACTAATAAGACAAAGGCTTATGATTGACACAAACATCAGCGTATATCATCTCTGTTAAGATTGATGTCATTCTTATTAGTTGTTTACCTTCCCTATGGCAATAAAAAATAATTAAGTAAATCATTCTTGGCATTACTTTTGATGTCGTATGTGTGGGATGTCCACCTGAGTGCATTGAGACCATGATTCACATGAGTTATTTCCAGAATCTGAAGGTTGTCATCAAAATCATAATTGATATATCCCATCCACAATGCCAATAACAATCATTGCCACCAAAACAAATGTGTTACATAGCAAGTACAAATTTTCTTCACTGCTAACAAGATATATGCTCATGATTGACACAAACATCAAAGTATGTCATCTCTATTGCGATTCTTATCATTCTTATTAGTTGTTTATCATCCCTATGGCAATAAAAATAATTAAGCAAACCATTCTTGGCATCACTTTTGATGTGGTATGTGTGGGATGTCCATCTGAGTGCATTGGAACCATGATTCACACATGTTATGTCCCTGAGCTGAAGATATTCAATTTGAGACTCTTTGATGCGTATTAAAAGGAACTCAGCAAGAGGGGTCATTCTGCTAACTTTGGTTTTCGCTTAGGCGAAGACCAATCAACATTTCGATCGTCGAACAACTTTGATCTGACCAAAGGTTCTCATTCGTTGCGTCGCGCTCGAATTAAAGTTAAATTAGCTCCTGCGAAGTTTCAACAACCCTTCCAAAGCTAGGAGGAAGCTCTCCTTTGATGTAGTAGAGTGGACGCCACACCGCCGAGCTCCTCCTCAAGAAAACGTCCTCATGAACCCAAGAACAAAGGAAGATGAAGAAGAGGAGGATGAAGAAGGAGAGGAAGAAGAAAAAGAAGAATGAAGGAGGCAAGCTCCCTGAGCCTTCTTATCCTTGAAAACCTCTCCAATGGCCTCTCCAAGCACATTTAAAGCCTTCCAAAAGCTCTACTCCAAGAGATCTCCCTCTAACCTGAGTAGAAGAAGAAGAAGAAGAAGAAGAAGAAGGAGAAGTGGAAGTGCCCGATCGAAAAAATGGGGAGTCAACCGATCAAATGAGAGGGGGGCTTAGGTTAAACCCTTCTTAACCAAGGAAATAATCTTTTTATCCCCACAATATACCCACTGGATGCTTCTACAAAAGAGCAAGAATCTTCATGAGGCTCACGGCTCAAAACGGTGTCAAAATGGCCATTTTCGCGACTTAGAAAGTGACTGGCCCCTAAGTGATGTGTCCTCTGGCGTCTGGGTGCCAGTCTAGTGCCTAGATGTCAGTTAGGCCATTAGGCACCTATGCGTCACACTAGGTGGGGCTAAAATGTTGGCTTCTCAAGAAAATGGTGAATTTTAGCCTATTTTGGGCATCTAGACGCCCGGAGACCATCTCTAGAACATCAATCTCTTGGATTTGGATGTCTACAAAGGCAATTCCAGGCTCATAGGTGCCCAAGGTCGGTGTCAAAGTGTCAGTCTAACCTGAAACTCTGATTTTTGTCAGGAACATCCGATATTCGATTTTTTTTAATCGGGAAGCTATGAAAGACTCCATATGAGTAAAATATAGTCCCATAAATTCAAAATGAAGTATTCCTATTAGTCATTCATAAGAGAAAGTGGTGCCCATGATTGTCCTAAACCGCAGTGAGGGTAGGGTGTCCCGAACCCTAATTTTCTCATAGTACGCGTAGGTGGGCTCCATGGCTTTATTTGGCCATGGGAGGCTCCGGACGGATGTATGGTGACTTGTAATCATCATTTTAGGCACTTGACATGTCTCACATCCTAAACAAACCCTTCCAAAAGAGGTTTTTCTGGGTAGGCTTAACATGTCTCACATCCTAAACAAACCCTTCCAAAAGAGGTTTTTCTGGGTAGGGCTAAATTGTTTCCAACCCTAGCTACTTGCTCCGAAGAAGTGCCAGAGAGTCCCGGATGGGTGTCTGAGATACTGGATCTCACTTGTGACATCCAAAAAGATGCCAACAAGCCTTTCACCCAAGTCTAAGATAGAGGGAAAATTCTTCAGCTAGCATGGGACTCTAGAGCAGTGGTGGTGACACCAAAGAATCTTTTGAGCTCCTAAAAGCCTCCTCGCTTTCGGTCTTCCTTTCAAAAATTTGATTCTTCCTTAGCTCCTTATAGAACGTAGTTCGCTTATCGCTCGATTTCGGGATGAAAAGGGTGAGTTCGACAATTTAACCGGTTAGCCTCTTAATTACCTTGGAGCTCCACGGAGGCACATATCTAGGATCTTATGTACTTTTTCAGGATTGACTTTCAGTCCTATGGAAGTCAGTAGGAAGTGGGGGAACTTTCCGTTCAACGCTCTGTGCACTTCGAGGGTTTTTATCTCATATTGAATTTTTTGAGTGTTACGAAGTTCTCTTTCAGATCTTCGATCTGCTGTTCAGATGATTTACTTTTAACTAGGATATCATTGACATGCACCTTAATTTTTTTTTCTTTTTGATTAGGAAAAAATTACATTCATGAGGCATTGATAGGTTGCCCGAGCGCTCTTAAGCCATTTGTCGTTGGCCTTCTTGACTATCATTATGTTTGAGAGCCTGGTCAAGTATTAAAGTTTATCGTCTTAGTGTGGTATGATGATTCAACACACACTGAGAAGAGTGAATAAAATTTGTAATGACACCAAAAGTTTTTATGTTAAAACCTTGTACAAGAAAAAAAACTACGGGGTCTGGCCCAATGAAGAGTTCCACTAAAAAAAGATAATTACAGCTGAAACCACTTGTCCCACAGGCGGAAATGGTTACTAGACTTCCCATGTTTCTTCGTCGATAAACAGATGCGTTTGTTGTAGGAATGGGCAGCGAGTGAAAGCGATCAGCGACGGCCAGTACATGATGGTCGGCAAGTGGTGGTCGACAAGCATTAGCAGTGGTCGAAGGTGGTCGGTGGTGGTCGACGGTGGTTGGTGATTGTCGACGACTGTCGGCCATGATCAACGACGGTCGGTGGTGGCCTACAGCTGTCAGCGAAGATCAATGGTGGCATGGATGTTGTTGGACTTCACCTTCTTCTCAAAATTTCAAGTTCTTTGTCAAGCTTCGAGCTCTCCTCCCTCTTCTCATGAGAGGGGTGAGACTCTATTTATAAAGTTTTGGGTGCAATTAATGCAAAAATATGAATTACTTTGATCGGTCGGCTCAAAGGGCTTTTCTCGATCAGATAACTTTTGATAGACATTTGAGCGCTTTAACGATGTCAGAATTGAGAAATTTTAGCCTCATTGGATTTTTCTTGTCGAGACGCTCGATTCGACTATGAACTCGTTGGATTCGCATCTGTTTGACCTCCCAAATGTATCTGAGAAATTTTTAAATATGGTTTAATGCCTTGATTGGGGCTCGATTTAGTTCATATTAGATTAATATTAGTACCAATGTGTCCGTTTCGTCGAGCCGATCAATTTGACTATATGTTTACTTAAATCAGAGCACTGAATGTTTTTTAATCAAAGTTTGAACATTTTATACCTAAAAGGTTGCTTCGAGATTCATATCAAGCCTCGAGATCTGTGTCAGGTTTATAAATTAGCATAACTTTCAAAGTGACAGCGACACTAGAGCATGTTCCGAAGATAGAATTAAAATTAAAACATTCAATATATTTGGCCCCTTCTCCAATTAGCTCAAATTAGTTTCCTTCGCCATAGGAAGGAAAAAAGGTTGAGCCAAAGCATTTTTAATCAAATTTATTACTAGAATTGGACTTAAATATGCTTGAAATTCAATAGATTTATAAGTTATAACAACTTTTCTTATTACTTTTTCTTATTAGAACATTCTCATATAAAGTATTCACTCTAAAGCACAATATCAATTGTACTTGACATTTATACCCAATTTTAAACCAATATATTTACACATCTACCACAATGTAATTTAACTCCAAAATAAATATCTTATTAAGAAAATTTTTATAAGCTCGAGTCTTATAAGAATATCTAGGAGGTCATGTTGTGATGAGCATGTACAAAGATGACTCTCATAGCTCCAAACACAAGCTTTCTCTCTAATACTTCCCTTTCTCTTCATCCCATACTTGTTCTCCATGACTTGGAAAAGGAAAAAGAATCTTAAAGATACCTTTTGGATAAGAATCAATGTGTTTTCTAAGAAAATTAATATTAAAGATACTCTTATGAGTATAGTAATTAGTTGAATTTAAATAAAAAGTTTATACAAATATTTGATATAGTTGAATTCAATTGTCTAAATATTATAGAAAATAATCATAAAATAGTGTCATTTCTTATACTCTTTATTGAAGATAATCTCCAAAAAAGTTACTCATATTGACATATATTAAATTATTTTAAAAATAATTAAGAAATTGTATAAATATTCTCTGATCACATGTTGCACAAAATGTTCAAAACAATAGAATAACTTAAAAAATACTATATTGTATATATATTTAGAAATTATATTAATTAAATATATATTTAATTTAAATATAACTAAAGCCATCAATTACATCAGAGAAATTGTGATTTCTAGCAACATTTTAAAAAAAAAAACATGTCATTTTATATAAAATATATATACTTTGATAAACCATATGATTTATCTTCTCATCTGTGTACGTATCAAGAATTGATATGTTATCGNTGGATAAGAATCAATGTGTTTTCTAAGAAAATTAATATTAAAGATACTCTTATGAGTATAGTAATTAGTTGATTTTAAATAAAAAATTTATACAAATATTTGATATAGTTGAATTCAATTGCCTAAATATTATAGAAAATAATCATAAAATAGTCTCATTTCTTATACTCTTTGTTGAAGATAATCTCCAAAAAAAGTTACTCATATTGACATATATTAAATTATTTTAAAAATAATTAAGAAATTGTATAAATATTCTCTGATCACATGTTGCACAAAATTTTCAAAACAATAGAATAACTTTAAAAAAACTATATTATATATATATATTTAGAAATTATATTAATTAAATATATATTTAATTTAAATATAATTAAAGTCATCAATTACATCAGAGAAATTGTGATTTCTAGCAACATTTTAAAAAAACATGTCATTTTATATAAAATATATGTACTTTGATAAACCATATAATTTATCTTCTCATTTGTGTACATATCCAAAATTGATATGTTATCGACTTAGAATATAATAATGGTATCAACTAACTTTGCAATAAGTTAATTCTGCAAGAACATTTTGATCCTCATTTTAATCATTCATAAAAAATTTCACCACCTTGCACTCTACAAAATACAAAATACACCAACTAAATAGCTCTTTTACAAAATAAGAGTATTTGCATCACTACATATACAACATATACCCTACAACATAAATCATTTAAGGATACAAGATTTTCTTTTTTGTCAAATCCCTTTACATAACATGACTCCAACCCTCAAAGCAGCACAACATCATGCATGTCAGTTCAACCAAGTCATTCCACCACTTTTTTTTCTTCTTTTAATAGAAACCTATCATTGAATTTGCCACATGACTTGCATCTTCTATAGAGGCACAGCCTTTCCTAAAAGGCTTTCATTGACAAATAATCTCTCACTTCAAGCTTAAAAATCACTTTTTTAAGAATTAGAATTTTTAAATCTAACTCTAGTTTGAGCTTGAACTTAATTAATAAATCTAGTTAGAGCTCAAGCTCAAACGTGTCGATCGAACGAGTTCGAGTTGACTCATGAGCAGATTTGTTTATTGTCAAAGAGAGAAAATAATATCAATTCAAGCTTGTATTGGAGTAAAATGACAAATAAAATGAGTAATTTTAAGATAAATAATAAAAACTCATTCGATATAAAATATTATTTTTAAAACTTTTTAAATAAATTAAAGAAAGTAATTTAGATTTTAATGTATCTTGAATATATTTTATCTTAGTTATTTTTTAAACAAACTGGCTCAAGGGTTAAAGAGTCGGGCTGATACTAACCTTGAGCTTAGCATGTAGCACCTGAAGCTCTATTCACAAGCCACGTATTGAGCCTAAACCCGAGTCAGCTTGGCTCAGTTACACTTGTACATACCACTCAATTTCTCCATTTATTTATACTTTTGAAAAATGAAATAAAGCTTCTCATGCATANAGTCGGGCTGATACTAACCTTGAGCTTAGCATGTAGCACCTGAAGCTCTATTCACAAGCCACGTATTGAGCCAAAACCTGAGTCAGCTTGACTTAGTTACACTTGTACATACCACTCAATTTCTCTGTTTATTTACAAATCTAACACTAATACATCACTTTTTACATTTATGATATGCCCCATCTTTTTTTGGTCACATAAAAAATACAATCATTTTAACTTTTGAAAAATGAAATNGGGCCATATCGTTTTATGACCGGAGCCCTTCGCTTTAATGGTTGCCTCATGCTTGAAAATTTTTGGTGTGGTGATGTTTTAGTGTCTTAGGTTATTCGAATTTACACATACAAATAAATTGAGAGTAGCAAAAAACTATTTTTTATTTAATTATACGTCAATATTTGAGAAGAAAAAACATAGGTCGACCTAGTTCTATATTTAAGAAACTTCATTGATATTTATGTTATAATTTAGCTACTTTCTGTGTTCACGACAAATGATGTCTCTTTATTAAATTTGTGGTTAGAGTTATGACTCTGTCGTCATGCTATTTTATTGAAGTTCTTAAGAGATCATTGTAGTAGTAGATGAAGGACAAAAATCAGGGAACTAAATTAGGAGTTTTCTATAATTAGAAGCTTCCTTATTTCCAATATATTTATTCTGATTTATTTCCCTTTTAGTTGAATATTTATATTAGAAATATGCATTATTAGGTTACATAAAATAGAACATGCAGAATATTTTGTACCCAAAATAGATTGTAAGATTATTATTTAATGAAATGAAAGCGAAGGGAAAATGCATCGAGCCTATTCAGATTTCAGTCTATTTGCTCAAAATATTGACAATATTAGTGTTAGATTTGCGGCCACTAAGTGACAAAAAATAATTTATGACATTTGCGTCAGAATTAGAGTCCTATTTGCTCTGGTATATCGTCGATATAAGGGTTCTAGAAACGGCAAAACTTCTTTTAGATTTGTGACGAAAGAACATTTCGCACTACTGTCAGCACTATTTTTTGTTAAGGATTGCTCGTTGGAAGCTGTCGGTCATCAGAATTGAAATCTTGTCGTCCGCCTTGGAAGGACGTTTTAATTTACATATGTATATAAGTTTAGAAAAATAGGAAATCAAACTGATCCCATATTTTTTATAGTTTAAGTGAAAGAGCATTATACCTCAAACCATGTATATATCCTGAAAGTTAAACACAATACCTAAGTGTGAGGCTCAATCAAATAAACTAAGAAATATATTATATATGTTTGGTCTGCGAAACCATTTTATTTGTCGACAAGTTCCCCTATTTAATACGAAGAATTAAATAGGGTTTATATTAAGCTGGGTTCGGAAAAACTTCCTATAAGGGCAAGCCCATATAGTTAATTACATCTTAGATAACCGAAGTCATCTAAGAAAACTCTCGATAAAAATCAGGGAATGTTATCTTCAAAGAAGTAAAAGGATAAGATTTTTCAACGAAATCGGACAAAGATTTGAGAAAAGGGAATTATTCAAATTTGGAGCATTTATTATATGATCCGAAAAAAGAAGAACTAGTAAGATATCATAGATCCGGAGGAGAACCTTGGTGACTTCCCAGTTTATCCTTTTGCTTGGCATCAGTTTTTAGAAAAAATATTTAAGTGATTCATCCTGTCAGTTTTATTAATTTAGAGCTTACATTTGTGTGAAATGGTCACACAAACAGTCTGAAAGATGTGAGGATTTAGGTTGTGACAAACGACAACCTCAAAATCTTAAAGCGGGTTAGGGTTTAAATTGCATAGCAGAGCTANTTAGAGTTTCTAATGGTGAGGGTTCCTTTATTTAGTCCTCTAGGAATAGTCAACAAGAAAGTCCTATGGCTATACCATATGTTACTGACCAAAGGAAAATATGTTGAGATTTTCATACTTTTTTTATATTGTTTTTAATGATATTGCACTTTAAAGAAATGTATTTTTGATGTTTTGTTGCAGGAATGATGAATTAGGGTCAATGGAGCAAAAAGATGCAAAAAGGAGCGAATTTGGAGCAAAAAAGACAAAATGTGGAAAAACTGCACTAGGGCGCCAACGACGCCCTCGAGGCCGCCGACGGTGAGAATTTTCTGAGGCTATAGGACAAATTNGAAAGGTATTTTTGATGTTTTGTTGCAGGAATGATGAATTAGGGTCAATTGAGCAAAAAGATGCAAAAAGGAACAAATTTGGAGCAAAAAGAATCAAAATATGGAGATTTTCCCAAGGCTACAGGACAAATTCTCTAGAAGGCCGCCGACGGCGGAACCGACGGTTAGGTGACATGTACAATGGATAAGGCCGGATTTTGGAGGGGCGCGTAAGCAACTCTTGGGAAAACTCATCCACATCTTTAAAGAAAACATTTTGGTCGAAAATAAAGAAGAGAGGAGAAGACTTTTGGAGACCTAGAGGTTAGATAGATTCCATTTGAGCTTGCTAGAGCATGTAATTGTGAGGAATTCTTCGAGAAATTGCTTCTTCCTCCTTGCTACTTCAAAGAGGAATTTTGTGTGCTGTAAAGAAAGGAAGAGATTCAGCGGAACTTCGAGGAGTGTTCTTGGGGGAGAAATTTAGAGATAAGTTATTTACTTGTCATAGTTTGTATGGCTTTGATTTTATTTATGAATTCCAAGTTGTGTTGTGTT
Organism: Phalaenopsis hybrid cultivar; assembly: GCA_002079205.1. NCBI lineage: Eukaryota > Viridiplantae > Streptophyta > Magnoliopsida > Asparagales > Orchidaceae > Phalaenopsis > Phalaenopsis hybrid cultivar. Next base: position 103,212 of record JXCR01140599.1, on the reverse strand, counting down.
TTCCCCCATGAGTTCTGAGTAGTTTTCTCTATCTTTCTCCTTGTCTCGAGATTTGTGAAATGGTGATTTGAATTGGTGAAGCCATTAAAATGCTTAAGAAATTATGATGATCTTTTCACTTCGATCTTAATTTACTTTCAATCTGGTCAATTGAATTGTTAAAATATGTTGAGTTTTACAACTAAAGTGAAGATTACATCCAAGATTCAGGGAGGTCAAAGTCCTTGGAAGTTGGGTGCAAATAAATAGGGAAATATTACTATCGATCGTATTATTTGAAAATTTTGGAGTGACAGACTAAAATCCCCAATACGGTCCTATCGTTTGGGCGTTAGTGTGTAGATNTATATATATATATATATTTTTTTGATACACTAGAACTATTGGCACGAAGCTCAAAGAGAAGAAACAACCAAAAACAAAAAACTTCCCCTAAGGGTAAACAATCGACCGACAAGTCACGGCCAAGCAGGTGAAGCTGCGTCTCTAAATCAGAGACAGGTCAAATCATTGGAAATGGTCTCTCGCCCGATGGCGACAAGATTAGCCTAAGTCCTTGCAAATAGGGGGGTATCCAGCTGAGGCAACGAGTCGACCAAGTAGACGAGACATAGACCTTGTAAAACTTGAGCCAAAGCGACANATATATATATATATATATATTGATACACTAGAACTATTGACACGAATCTCAAAGAGAAGAAACAACTAAAAACAAAAAAAATTCACTGAAGGGTAAACAATCGACCGACAAGTCACGGCTAAGCAGGTGAAGCTGCGTCTCTAAACCAGAGGCAGGTCAAAGCATTGGAAATGGTCTCTCGCCTGATGGCGACAAGATTAGCCTAAGACCTTGCAAATAGGGGGATATCTAGCTGAGGCAACGAGTCGGCTAAGTAGACGAGACATAGAACCTGTAAGACTTGAGTCAAAGCGACAAGTGAGCCACAGTTCACCCTACAAAAACAAATCGACTCATCAGTCGATCAACCAACAGACAGAAATGCAGGCAGAAACCCACTGATCGTGATTGGATGGTTGACTTGTTATTGCAGCGGCGGACGAGATCATCATTCTACCGAACACAAAGCACAATCGTCTCACTTGGTCGCATTCTAGTGAATCGGTCAACCAATTACCGTCATATCAAAATTCAAATTGTAATACAGATATAGAATGAAATTTATACAATTTATAGGAGTATTAATTATATTAAAAACAATTTTTATANGATCGTGATTGGATGGTTGACTTGTTATTGCAGCGGCGGACGAGATCATCATTCTACCGAACACAAAGCACAGTCGTCTCACTTGGTCGCATTCTAGTGAATCGATCAACCAATTACCGTCATATCAAAATTCAAATTGTAATACATATATAGAATGAAATTTATACAATTTATTGGAGTATTAATTATATTAAAAATAATTTTTATGATTATTCTATTCTTTTTATAATTGTACCAAATACATTCTTATAAATAAGAGACAAAGGACAACCAAAGGGAGGCATGCCATTGGGACTCTCTCGGTTCCCTCTACAATAACTCTTGATTCACTTTGTTCTCTCATTCACTCCTCTTAACTCTCAAGNTTAACGAACGAGCCGAACACGAGTTGTTCACGAACAACGAGCCAAATTGACAGCCCTATATACACTAGAACTATTAACACGAATCTCAAAGAGAAGAAACGACCAAAAATAAAAAACTTCCCCTAAGAGTAAACAATTGACTGACAAGTCACGGTCAAGCAGGTGAAGTTGTGTCTCTAAACCAGAGACAGGTCAAAGCATTGGAAATGGTCTCTCGCCCGATGGCGACAAGATTAGCCTAAGACCTTGCAAATAGGGCGGTATCCAGCTGAGGCAACGAGTCGACCAAGTAGACGAGACATAGACCCTGTAAAACTTGAGCCAAAGCGACAAGTGAGTCACAGTTCACCCAACAAAAACAAAACGACTCATCAGTCGATCAACTAACCGACGGAAATGCAGGCAGAAACCCACTGATCGTGATTGGATGGTTGACTTGTTATTGCAGCGGCAGACGAGATCGTCTATCTACTAAACACAAAGCACGGTCGCCTCACTGGTCGTATTCTAGTGAATCGATCAATCAATTACCATCATATCAAAATTCAAATTGTAATAAAGATATATAATGAAATTTATACAATTTATTGGAGTATTAATTATATTAAAAACGGTTTTTATAATTATTATATTTTTTTTGTAGTTGTACCAAGTACATTCTTATAAATAAGAGACATGCCAAAGGGACGCATGCCATTGGGACTCTCTCGGTTCCCTCTACAGAAACTCTTGATTCACTTTGTTCTTTCATTCACTCCTCTTAACTCTCAAGATGTGTTTACAAAAGACAATCTGAGATTTTATATATATATATATATATATTGAAATTTAATTAGATGTTAGGCATTTAAATACATCGGAATTGAGTATTATGTACGTAAATATTCATCTTAGACGGCCACATAACAAAGAAAAAAACGAAGCAAAAAGAGTAGAAAAGGGGAACAGAAAAATTAAGTTCAAAGAGGCATGGCAGAGGAATCTCATGGCGACTGATGCTTTGTCTTGCCTTAATATGCTCTACGAAGTTCAGAATGATGGCTACAGCCTTTCCGGGCTTTATCACAGTCTGAAATGCCTTGAGAGGCACAGTGCATTGATTCAAGGCATGGTCCATTGGTCCATGCCACTATTTAAATCCAGTTTCGAAGGTATGAAACTTAATGACCAGCTCATGCAAGGCACACCCCAAATTTTAATTTGATTGGTGCATTGGAATTGGGTTAACTTGGGCTCACATTTGATCCATCAAATTGAAACNACTGATGCTTTGTCTTGCCTTAATATGCTCTACGAAGTTCAGAATGATGGCTACAGCCATTCCTGGCTTTATTACAGTCTGAAATGCCTTGAGAGGCACAGTGCATTGATTTAAGGCATGGTCCATTGGTCCATGCCACTATTTAAATCCAGTTGGTCATGCCACTATTTAAATCCAGTTTCGAAGGTATGAAACTTAATGATCAGCGCATGCATGGCACACCCCAAATTTTAATTTGCTTGGTGCATTGGAATTGGGTTAACTCGGGCTCACATTTGATCCATCAAATTGAAATTTTTTTATCCAATCGAGTCACGCGGGATGTGCTACTATATGTGGACCATTACAACCAAGTCTATGTACCACAATATTATAATGACTATACTTTAGTTGGGGTACTATTATGTCAATATTGTGTGTAATATAAATTGTTTGCATGAGGCCGCATGGACCATATCATTTTATGACCGGAGCCCTTCCCTTTAATGGTTGCCTCATGCTTGAAAATTCTTGGTGTGGCGATGTTTTAGTGTTTTAGGTTATTTGAATGTACACATACAAATAAATTGAGAGTAGCAAAAAACTATTTTTTATTTAATTATATGTAAATATTTGAGAAGAAAAAACATAGGTCGACCTAGTTCTATATTTAAGAAACTTCATTGATATTTATGTTATAATTTAGCTACTTCCTGTGTTCACGACAAATGATGTCTCTTTATTAAATTTGTGGTTAGAGTTATGATCTTGACGTCATGCTATTTTATTGAAGTTCTTAAGAGATCATTGCAGGAGTAGATGGAATTAGTGTTCGATATTTGCATAGGATATTTCCCACACAAATATTTGTCAATCAGGAAGGACAGAAATCAGACAACTAAATTAGGAGTTTTCTATAATTAGAAGCTCCGTTGTTTCCAATATATTTATTCTGATTTATTTCTCTTTTAGTTGAATATTTAGATTAGAAATATGTATAATTAAGTTACATAAAATAGAATATGCAGAATATTTTGTACCCAAAATAGATTGTAAGATTATTATTTAATGAAATGAAAGCGAAGGAAAAAGGCATCGAGTCTACTCAGATTTCAACTTATTTGCTCAAAATATTGACATAGTATCAGAGCCAAAATTTTTCCCTAACCATTGATAATAGTTGGAGGACCATCAAGACTCTCTTCCCACCGGCCTTCTTGCGGAAAGGGAGGAACTATTTCTTTGTCTTATTCTCACACGTTTGCTTTGTTTAAAACCATCGTCTTCTTCAACTGCGTCCATGACATCTTCAAGACAGTAAACTCCATCTACTTTGACTCCCGCGAGTCCTTCCTCACCTTCTCTGAAGAAGAAATCAAGAGCTTCTCCGCAACCTCTTTTTCCGGCGATTCGTACAACTCCATCGAAAATGTCATTCGACGGATGCGATCCGATCGGCTCTTCTTCGATCCCGGCGAGACCAGCTCATCGATCATGGTAAAATCGAAATATGACCGTTGATTTGGAGGACCCGTCGATGGATTTTAGGGTTTTGATGGAGGAGATGGTGGAAACTAATAGGGTCAAGGAATGGGAAAAACTGATTGAATTTTTTGTTTGGTTTCTTAGGGCGAATGGGAAGGAGAATCATGAGTTTATACTTTGGGCTTTTCTGAGGTTGCTTGTGGAACTTTCAATTTCTTCTTCTTGTTGTTGTTCTTTTTCTTCTTCCTCCTTTGTTTCTTGTTGTTCTGATGAATCCGTGGATGATACTTCGGTTTAGCGAAAAATTTTCTTCGATTTGCATGAATAAGTTGTATGAAGAATTATGTGTTGAAGGAGATGAAACTTATTCTGAAATGCAAAATCTATTCATTGTGAAATACAAGGATTATTGGGTTGAGAAGGGTTGTTATGTTTGTATCATTATTCGTCCGATTCAGATTTTCTTCACTAGGCATCGTTGCTTCTATGCATCTTCGACTGCTTCCTACGCTTCGCTACGTCCGCCTTGGCTTCGGCTTCGACACTCATTCCTTGATCAATGGTTTCGGCTTCGACAAACCATAGATCTCTTTGGCTTCGGCAAAACTATGGCTTCGACACTCTTGGGCTTCGGCAATCTCAGGCTTCGGCATTTTTGGGCTTTGTTTTTTTTTTTTTTTTTTGCTTCAGCACTTTTGGGCTTCGACATTCTTAGGCTTCGACAATCTCAGGCTTCGACACCCTCGGTTTCGGCAGCTTGAGGGTTTTTTGTCCCTACAATGTTATCAGCTTCTTGTTGGCAAATTAATGCTTCCTGATCAATCAGCATAAATTTGAAAGGGAATGTCAATCAGGAAGGATGAAAATCTGGCAGCTAAATTAGGAGTTTTCTATAATTAGCAGTTTCCTTTTTTGCATTATATTTATTCTGATTTATTTCCCTTTTAGCTGAATATTTAAATTAGAAATATGTATTATTAGGTTACCTAAAATAGAATATGCAGAATATTTTGTACCCAAAATAGATTGTAAGATTATTATTTAATGAAATGAAAGCGAAGGGAAAAGGCATCGAGTCTATTCAGATTTCAGTCTATTTGCTCAAAATATTGACAATATTAGCATTAGATTTGCGGCCACTAAGAGACAAAAAATAATTTATGACATTTGCGTCAGAATTAGAGTCCTATTTGCTCAGGTATTTCGTCGGTATAAGGGTTCTGAAAACGGCAAAACTTCTTTTAGATTTGGGACAAAAGAACGTTTCGCACTTCTGTCGGCACTATGTTTGGTTAAGTAGTTGCCCGTTGGAAGCTGTCGGTCACCAGAATTGAAATCTCGTCGCCCGCTTCGGAAGGACATTTTAATTTACATATGTATATAAGTTTAGAAAAATAGGAAATCAAATTGATCACATATTTTTCATAGTTTAAATGAAAGAGCACTATACCTCAAACCATGTATCTATCCCGAAAGATAAACACAATACCTGAGGGTGAGGCTCAATCAAACAAACTAAGAAATATATGACATCTATTTAGTCTGCGAAATCATTTTCTTTGCCGACAAGTTCCCCTATTTAATACGAAAAATTAAATAGGGTCTATATTAAGCTGGGTTCGGAAAAGCTTCTTATAAGGGCAAGCCTCTATAGTTAATTACATCTTAGATAACCGAAGTCACTTAAGAAAACTCTCGATAAAAATCAGGGAATGTTATCTTCAAAGAAGTCAAAGAATAAGATTTTTCAACGAAATCGGACAAAGAGGTGTGAAAGAGGAATGGTTCAAATTTGGAACATTTATTATAGGATCCGAAGAAGGAAAAACTAAGGGATATTATAGATCTGGAAGGATAACCTCGTTGACTTCCCAGTCTATCATATTATTTGGCTTCAGTTTTGAGAAAAAAATTATTTAAGTATTTCATCCTGCCAGTTTTATTAATTTAGGGTTTACATTTGTGTGAAACGATCACACAAATAGTCTAGAAGATGTGAGGATTTAGGTTATGACAAGCGACAACCTCAAAATCTTAAAGCGGGTTAGGGTTTAAATTGCATAGCAGAGCTATACAAAGGCCTAAAGATAAATTAAAGATTTATGTTGCATAAGCAAACAACCTCGAAATTCTATGGATTGTTATTTAACTCTAAGAAAAGATATGTTGTTGTAGATCCTCTTGCTGTTGAAGATGATTGTGCTGCCCACAATGCTAGCTCCAAGATCCTTGTCGAGAGGAGTTCATGTTTTCTAATGTGTCAAGTTATGATGTGAAATCAGATGTCCCTATGGTTATGGTTTTTTAAATATTATGGGGCATATTAAAGTTGATTAGAGTGACACCGGTTAAGATCCTACGGTTTCCTTGTTCCGACACCACTATTTTCTATCGGATTCACTTAGTTTAAATGAATTTACTAAACTCAATTTAATGAGTTTCATACTTTTATTTAGACCGCAGAAAGCATCGTTAGCAACTGTAGGCTACCTCCTCTGAGGGATTCTCGATCATCCGATAAAGTCGTCTTAATTTAGTTACAATTGTTGTTTTGTGATGTTTGTGATTAAATTTTGAGTTGTATTATATTTTGAATGTTGTGGCGGTGAATTTTAACTTGATTTATTTTAGTTTTGGTTTTGGTTTTGCAGTTATCCTAGCAGTTTTGGTTTTCATGCAAGGTGACATCGTTGTTTAACATGTGAGTTTATAAGCATAAAAATACAGTATAGAAAGTATGAGCAAAGAAAGCACTGTAAACTGTAAAAGTGTACCTAGCAAGNATAATTTCTTGGCAAGGAGAATGATGCTTTCTTATATATTGAATATCACAATTAAACGTTATTCTCTATAATGAGTTATTATCCAAAATTTTCTACTTATTTCAATTGCCTATTAGTGACAGATAAGCAACTTGAACTTTCTGTAGTTGAAGTATTACTTTTTATTAAATCTTAGTCCGTAGTATTTTATTTGCCTATTAGTGACAGATAAGCAAATTAAACGTCGTTGTTGTGATTAAAGTATTGCTTTTCTAAGGTCTTAGTCCATAATTCTAAACTACCTCCTGTGGGATCGATATCTAGGACTCCATTAGAGCCCTATATTACTTGAGCAATATGTATACTTGTGTTGACATCGATATCTAAGATTTGCTTTTCTAAAATCTTAGTTCGTAGTTCTAAAGTTACTCCCTATGGGATCGATATCTAGGACTCTATTGGAGCCCTATATTACTTGAGTGATACATATACTTGCTGTGGGATCAATATCTAGGACTCCATTAGAGCCCTATATTACTTGAGCGATACGTATACTTGTGTTGAGAAATTGACTTTAACATCATTGAATATTATATCTATACATCTTTATTAAATCAAATATATATATAAAGTCACGGTCAAGTTTTTGGCATCATTGCTGGGAATTTAAATCTTCTAGTAGCGTCATCAAATTCTTGTAATTGTTGATTTACAAAAAGATCGGTCAGTTATACAAATAACTAAAGATAAATTGAATATTTATGTTGCATAAGCAAACAACCTCGAAATCCTATGGATAGTTATTTAATTCTAAGGAAAGATATGTTGTTGTAGATCCTCTTGCTGTTGAAGATGAGCGTGCTGCCCACAATGCTAGCTCCAAGATACTTGTCGCGATGAGTTCAAGTTTTCTAATGTGTCAAGTTATGATGTGAAATCAGATGTCTCTATGGTTATGATTCTTTAAATATTATGGGGCATATTAAAATTGATTAGAGTGACACCGGTTAGGATCCTACGGTTTCCTCGTTCCGGCACAACTATTTTCTATCGGATTCACTTAGTCTAAATAAATTTAATAAATTTAACTTAATGAGTTTCATACTTTCATTTAGACATTGGGAATTCTCGTTAGCAACTGTAGGTTACCTCCTCTGAGGGCTTCCTGATCATCCGATATAGACGTCTTAATTTAGTTGCAATTGTTGTTTTGTGATGTTTGTGATTAAATTTTGAGTTATATTATATTTTGAATGTTGTGATGGTGAATTTTATCTTGATTGATTTTAGTTTTGATTTTGGTTTTGCAACTATCCTAGCAGTTTTGATTTTCATGCAAGGTGACATCGTTGTTTAACATGCGAGTTTATAAGCATAAAAATACAATATAGAAAGTACGAGAAAAGAAATCACTGTAAACTGTAAAAGTGTACCTGGCGAGTCTTTTTGTTCCTCCACCTGAAAGGTCAGTACTTGCAAAACA
>JXCR01140599.1:71121-94179 GCA_002079205.1 Phalaenopsis hybrid cultivar | reverse complement strand
AGACACACCTCAAACTTGTGTTTCTACTTCCTTTATAAGAATGCTTTAATCCCTGCAAAAATATATATATATATATATATATATATATATATATATATATATATATATAATTTTGCAGGGATTAAAGCATTCTTATAAAGGAAGTAGAAACACAAGTTTGAGGTGTGTCTACCAGATCCTATGTCATAACTTAGTGAGTTTAAATTTTGAGGATGATTCCATTAAGCAAATCATAATAAGTCCAGATGTCCTACAAGATTTCCAAAGGATTATGAAGAAGTCTCGGGTAATTCCCTAGACATTTCATAGTCCCGGGAATTATCTTGGGTTCGTTTTGGTTTTATTATGTTTACTATATAATTCATCCTATTAATACCCTTATGCTTAGCGAATTATGATATTTTGATTATCTCTTAAGTGGGGTAACCATCACTTGATATCTCACATAAGGATTATATAGGTAAAGACCTTTTGGGGGCAACTTGACTTAATTAAGAAATTTAATTAATTTGATTTTTTTAAATGGGCTTGTAGTGTTTTGAAAGATTTTAAATTAATTATAAGTTACTTTCTAAAACATCATTAGACAAAATTTTGATTAAGCCTAGTTCACTACTAAGCTCATAAGGTTTAATGGGTAGATTTGCAAAAAAGGATTTTTAATATTTATATTCTTAATCCTTATCATGAATTAAAAATTATCTAAAAACCATTAGTTGGGGGTTAAAATCAGTGAGTTATAACCTTCTAAAATCAAACCCCTCACCTTAATATCTTCCTATTTAATTATTCCTTCAACTTACATTAATTTGAAAAATTATAAATTTATCATTTATGAGATTCAAAGTGAGGTTGGTTTCTACCACTTATCCATTTTATGTTTCAATCATCAAGACATGTTATTTTAAGATCACTTATTACCCATTCACCCTCTTGATCATACCCAAATATTAATTAAGCTTTAAATTCTGAAATTACAATTTTGCCCCTAAGGCCTTAACACCCTATAATTCATTAAATCAGATTCAAATGACTTGAAAATTTTATTTTACCTCACTCATGGATTAATTAAAACATCATAGGAGAGAATATGATTTTTCCAAGTTTATTTAATTTTTCTAATTATTTTTAATGCAAAAATAGAGATTTTCAATAAAAATTTAATAACTCCATCAAAATAAGACTTCTGTCCTTATGAAAATTATTGGAAGTTCAACTAAGTCAGAGGACCACTTGGATCAATTTTCATAATTTGTAAATGTTTATCTTAATTATTATAATTATTATTTTTTTTATTTTGAGTATCAATTCAATATAAAATAATATTTAGATGAAAAATTATGTTTTATATTTTTACTAAATCCCTCTCTAAGTCCAGGAAACCCAAAGAAATAAATTTCATATTTTTGCGACTTATATTTTAATTGTTAGAATTATTTTAGTGATAAGTTAGAGAAAATCCATTTGTAAGCCTTTTAAAATAAATATCTTGACATAGAAAATTGGGAAAATTATTTTACTTGGTTCCAAGTGATCAAGAAGCCAAATATAACATTTTAGTGTGTTTTTAAAATTTTTCAATTTTTATGATTTTTTTAATTAATTTTTAATTATTTAAAGACTTAAAATTAGCTCAAAAAATGAAGTGTTTATTTTTATTTAAATTTCATTTTCGTAGGTTTCTCTTGTTATAAGGAGCTCCAAAAACTAATTTTGGAAATTTTTTGAATTGTATTTTAATTATTATAACTATTTTAATGCCAAAGACATCATTTCACTTGATTAATCTATTTAAGTGACCAAATTAACTTCAATTGAGTTGAAATTTTTATGGAGAGCTACCTTGACATTTAATTACAGTGTGGAATAGTTTTTTATGCCATTTACATTCATAATTACTCAAATTAAATTTTTTTTTAGGGTTGGCGATAATCAAGATTATTTTTAATGAGTTAATCAATTTTATATTTTTCCTAGAGTCCTCTAACCACAGTGAACCTACCAAAATAAGTTTTGTATTTTTCTAATGAGTATTTTAATTATTTTAATTTTTAAACCAAAACAGAGACCATTAACTTGAAAAATGGATATCTATGCCTAAAGGTCTCCCCTAACCTTGAAAAAATCATGAAAAAAATCTTAATAACATGTGAAATTAAAACCCCAAGGCTCAAGTCATGGTGAAATGTCTATGCCAATGGAGACTGAAAATAAAGAGAGCACTATTTAATTAATTAAAAATAATATATGCATCAAATAAAATTGAAAATATTTTCACATTGTTTTTCTCTCTTTACTGAGCAACAGTGTATTTTTATTTTATTTTTATGATTTTTCTATACAAAGTTATGGATTTTTGAAGTTTTGGGAATTAGATAAATAGAAAAAAACTCCTAATTTCCTACTTATCTGTGTCATCCTCGTACGTGTCAAATAGACATGTGTCGCCGCGGGACAGGGCGCCACCATCCGCGTCCTTCTGCTCTTTTCGAACCGCGGCTCTGTTCAGAGCAATCAGAGCCGTTCAAGCAATACACGGAAGATCGGACGGCGCGTGGTCATCGTCCCTGATGCCCTAGCCCAAGAACCGTCCATTTTCAAACGCTAATATCTCACTCGATTATTAACCAAATCAAGTGCGTTTTTTTTTAAAATTACTCGTCTTGACTAGGAGAACACATCTATATGGTTGATCGACCCTTAAATTAACTCTATGAGAATGGAGAGTGAAATGAAGCTCGGTTTAGGGTTAACTTTTAATACCTTGGTCCAAGAGGGGAAGCCTCGATTGTATGCTTATGGAAGCTTCATGGGGGTCCCAAGAGCCTAGGGATGGAGCCTAAAGTCCTAATGAATTGCCTAGATATGATTTCAACTAAGGCCGAACTAGTGGGTTGATCAAATTCCACCTTAGGGTGCTCTGGTGATGGGGCTTTTGTGAGGGATCTTCTTCTATTGTTGTGGGGATGGTATGAGTGCAATTAATTTGAATTTGGTGGAGGTTTGAGGGGTGTCCTGTTTCAGCCTAGGGATTAAGCTCCAAATTTGAGCTCGAATAATGGATTTAAGTGGCTAAGGATGGTTGGGTTAAGCTCAAGAGGTCTCAAGGAAGCTTTGGAAGCAATTTGGCAAAGTCTCCCTAAAGAATTTCAAGCTCTCCTTTCTTTGGCCATGGAAGGGTGGTTTAAATAGATGGGCTTAGAGAAGCCACTACGGGCAATTGGTGGGTGTCCTAAGTTGTTTCTGTGGATGCCAACAAGGTGCAAAAATCTAATTGGGATGAGATGGCTTGGATGGGCTTAATTTTGAGTTTTAGCCTAGGTGGTGCTTTTGAAATTGTGTTTTCTAGCCACCAAGGTGGCTGGCCGGCCAGGAAGGGGGTCACCATCCAACTCAGGGAGGTCAGGGCTTGGTTTTGATGAAGTCAATTGGGGTTGGCCATGTGTAAAGGGTCATTTTGGGTTAAATTGGGTCAAGGTATGGTTTTGGTTGGGTTCAGCCACCAAGGTTAGTTTGAGTGTTGAGGAGATTAGGTGGCTCAGCTTAATCATCATGGTGAGGTCTCTATCCAAAGAGATTTGGCTAAACATGGGTTAGAGTGATTCATGGGAGGGGTTAAATGAAGCTTAAGGATATAATTGTTTTAGCCTCTTTCCAATAATAGCTTGATGATGTGGCATGGCTCTCATGACTTGCCCATGGCTTGGAAGTGGCTCCATGGCTTGTCCTTGGCTTTGTCAACTTTCATGAGGAGGGATTTTTGAATTTATGAAAAATTTTAGTGGAGTTTGGTATGATGCTTGATTTGGAATGATTTGATTTTGGATTTAGGACTTTAGGAATGATTTTAATCAAATAGATGATGAAAAGAAATAATTGTCATGTGGGCTTTGGACTTAGGCTTTTGAATTTAAGTGTAGTGGCCTTGGGCTTTTGAAATTGAAATTGAATTAGGGCTAAAATTTGAGCTGATTGAATGTTGAGTTTGGTGCAGGAATATGTCATGAGGGATTTGGCAAAGTTTCAAGTGATTTTGAATTGAATTGGTGGGCCAATTTGGTGGATTTAGGCATATGGTCAAACTTGGGCCTTTTTTTTATTTAAATTAAATTGGGCTTGAATTTTGTTTAGAATAGAATTGAGGATACTGAATTTTGGTTTGAAATTGAAATTGGGCAACATTGGTGTCAACTGGGCCAAAATTGGGGTTAATTTTGGCCTTTAAGGGCAAATTGGGATTTTTTGTCAAATTGAGTAAAATTGGTCAAATCTGGTCAAATTGATGATAAAAAAAATTGAATTTGGGAATATTTGGAATGATTTTGGAATTTTTGGGAATTTTCATGTCATGAAGGTCATTTTGGAAATTTTTACAATTTTTTGGGGTATTTTGGAAATTTGGTAAATTTTGGTCAATTTAGGTAGTGGTGGGGGTTTGAGATGATTTTTGGACCAATTTGGGTATTTTGGATAATCTTGGGTTTTTTGGCAAAAAATTAGGGTTGTAAGGGTATTTTGGTAATTTGGCGATTTTGGGCCAGAATGGGCCAACAAGCCATGAAGCCATACCAAACTAATAGGAGCCATGTGATCACTCATTTTGAAAGCTCAATATGTTGGTTCTAACCCTCTTAGCCAAAGATTAGGGGTATAGGGTCATCCATATGAGCTCTCCAAAAGAAGTCAGGAGACCAACCTAAAGGGTCCTAGGGTTCAGGGCAAGTGAAAAAGTGCAGTGTACGCAAGTTAGCCCCACCAAAATCAGACCACCTAGGGTTAGTCCTAAGGTCTGACCATCCTATGGGGGACTCCCCTTAAGCTCCTCCATACTGACCCCACCTACTAAGTGCTACAAGTTAGAATCAATATGTGGAACTTCAAGTTGAGCAAAGAAAGGTTTAGAATTTCTATTGGTGAGGGTCCCTTTTCTAGTCCTCTAGGAATAGTCAACAGGAAAGTCCTACGGCTAGACCCTAAGCTACTAAAGAGAAAAACTAGACCTTAACAAAAAATGAGGTCAACAACTACAGTCTCCATTGGAGCTAGTTGAGAAGGTGACGTACATGTGGCTTATAGAGACAACTTAAACTTATGTAGTCCTCGTCCTTCTGCTCTGCTCCAACAAGAATATGTATGTTTTTTTTTTTTTACTTTAGTTATGAATGTTCTTATCGTACATGTATAAGAGAATGTACCTTGGTATATACTTATTGGTGATGATATTGTTCTTGTGGATAACATTAGAGAGAGTTCATTAAAAACCTGAATTGTGAAGGTCAGCCATAAAGTTTAAAGGTTTTTGTTTGATTAGATTTAAAAATAAATACATTAAATGCAATTTTAGTAGTAGTGTATCTAGTGGAGGGGTTATAATAGGATGATCAAGTCAATAAAAGAAATGAACATTTTAAATTTCTCGGTTAACCGTTAAGAACGATGGTGATATAGAAAGGGATTTTATTAGTAAAATCCAACTTGGATGGTTGAAGTGAAGGAATGCATAAACATATTGTGAGGGTTAAGTCGAATGAATAGATCCTATTATTTTAAGGCTTTACACTTAGAGATAAAATTTGAAGTAAACATATTCATGAAACAATTGGAGTAGGTCCAATGGCATATAAGATTAGAGTGTTGCCTTAGATGATTTGGTCACATCAAACATTGGCTAACTGATGACCTAATTAGAAGAGTAGAGAAGAATTCAATCGGGTATGTTGAAACCGATTTAATTAAATGCTTTTAACATGCCTAGAGAAGAATTCAATCGGGTAGCAATTTTATTGAAAGAACCCTGTAGAAAATTTAGTGTGAAGGACTTGTATTAAACGAAAAAGTTGGTTTCAAAGTTAGGGTTATAATTTTAGAAGAGTGATTGTTGTGTTAACGGGTACATGATTTATTACAAGTCGATGCAGTCGAGGCAGCGACTTACACTTTTCCCGCTCACTCCTTCCACAGATGCCTCACCCAATGGTTTTTGTTTCACGTCTAACTTACGGGTCTGCGCCATAGCCTTAAGAAAGAAGCTCTTATCAGAAGTGACTCTTTTGCTAGACATTACAGAGAACAGGTAGAGAGGAGAACAGAGGACAAAGGAATCTTAAGGAGCTGAAACCATGCAAACTTCCCATGCCCAAAGCCTATTTTATAATGGTCAGGTGCACATATCCAAGGAAGTTCATTATTGCACAATATTGTTGTTCATTTATTTATTCATGTATATGTAATCAAAATATTCTTCATGTGCTAGGCATCTTCCGAAGAGCAAGAGAATTGAGGAACTAAATTTGCATACATAAAAATGTGTCTACACGAATGTCATAGCAGATGAGCGATCCAGAACAAAGCAATAGACAATCACTTCTAGAAAAATGGTGATGGATATCCATCTCCTGAGCGATCGATAGAAGACGATAAACGGAATTCTCTTAGGACAGCATGAGCATGTGGAACGATCGATGAGGAGCACTCCTTCGGGCTGTGAATTGATTGAACCAAGATTTGTCAAATGATCAGTGGCATTTATCATTAGAATGGGTCTCATACTTTATTATATGCAAATAATCTTGTAAATTAACCAAAAAATCCCCCTGAAAGGTTAATGATTAGACGGACATGTATTTTCGTCATGCTGGGACCTGGACCTATAAATAGGGGTGCATATTATGAATAAAAAGGACTATTGTTGTTTGGNTATATATATATATATATATATATATATATATATATATATATATATATACACACACACACACACACACATATAACAAAAATATATATTGCAATAATAATTCTATTGATGTAAACATATATGTTACGTCCTTTAAAAAATCATATTGATCCGCACAAATCTCAAAGCACATTTTTGACTGAAAGCTTCAGAATTCAAATTTGGAAGCACTTGCACTCTGATTTATGATCAAGCAAATGCTCTCAGGGAGACAAACTAGATGACATAAGAAATGATTCAGCCTGAGTCCAAGTGAGCCAAAGTCATGTACTTAAAACATAATTTGAAGCTTTGAAATATAATTTGGTACATCAAATGATATCTAAATCTAACAAGTTTATCGTCAAATCGAGCTTCTCGATGACTAAATCCAATGAGCCCAAGATCACTTAATTCTAGGAACATTAATGCACTTAAATGCTTATAAAACACCATTCAACAAAATGAATCACTCTGGTTTGTTTGATGGATTTTCCCACATTCATACAATATTTATAGAGGACGCCATTCAAAAAATCTATAAATAGACCACCACTCTTTTCATGAGAGGGGACTAGACTTGAAAGAGAAAGCTGAAGGAGCTCAAGCTCTTAAGGTTTCTCGAGCTCCACTACCAGCTACCACTAATACCTCTACCGCTAGACCATTATCGTCTGATCAACATCACCACCGGACCACCGCTGCTTAGTCACTACCATTGCCATTCTTGAGTCACCACCTTCTAGTTATCACCTTTGGTCGACCGCCGGTGCCCAACCACTCATGTCATCATCGTCAGATCACCACCATCTAGCCTTTGCCACCGCTATCACTAGAACACCATTGCTTGGCCACTACCAGCTACCACTATACCTCTACCGCCAGACCATTATCGTCTGATCAACATCACCACCGGACCACCGCTGCTTAGTCACTACCATTGCCATTCTTGAGTCACCACCTTCTAGTTATCACCTTTGGCCGATCGCCGGTGCCCAACCACTCCTGTCATCATCGTCAGATCACCACCATCTAGCCTTCGCCACCGCTATCACTAGAACACCATTGCTTGGCCACCACCATCATCTTAGTTAGACCACTATTATCATAACACAGTTGTCTGACCACTACCATTGCCTCTACCGGACCACCACCCTTTGGTCGCCGCCATCACTGGACCACCACTATCATTTATGTCAGACCACCATTGTCTGGCCACCAACATCAAACCATGGATGCCCGATCGCCACCATCACTGAACCATTGCCACTTAGACTATGTCACTATTGGACTACCATTGGCTTGCCACCACCATCATTGTCAGATGGACCACTACTGTCATTGACAGATCACCATAATCATTGTTGTTTGACCACTACCGTCACGTTGTCCCTAGGTCAATCTTCCACAACCGAACCACCAACATCACTATTAGCAAATCACCACCGTCAGACCGCTGCTATCGATGATACAAGCATCATATTTTCGGGCACATGATCTCTACCTTTGATCTTCCTTCGCAGCAATCGGGTTGCCATCACTCCACCTATGTAATATTATTTCTAGTTATTCAAGGGTTAGTGAACTCTTGTAACCTACACCAACATAAATGAGTCATTTCAACTAGACTAGGTCCCGTGATTTTTACCATCAACTTTTCCATGTAAGAACCCCCCTTGTATTCCCTAAATCAGTTATTTTTTTATTTGTGTATGTGATGGATTCTCGTACAAGGCGAACATATTAATATATCTCTCCACTGTGGTGAATTTTTCGACAGACAACAATTAGACTTCGTCACTCCAACCCTTGCAAAATTTGTGATAATAATTACCTAAACAATAAATAATACCGACAACAATGGACCTCCCACTCTAGGGCTCTCTGTTCTAAGGGGTGCATTTGGGTTTATCTTTGGAGGATTGTGTGTGTAGGATGAAGGAGTCCCAAAATAAAGTTTCTATGCTTCACTTGAGATTCTACAAGCATTTTTATGTCCGTACGGAGCCTCTCACCATAATGATGGAATTTCTTCCAATCACGCAACAAGACAACCTCTTTTATATTGCTAGTTTCCTCCATCAATCTCGTACAAGCTAGCTTGCCTTCAACTCTTTGTTGTTCAAAAGAAATTAGAACAACTCCATCTTTTTTATGCTCCCCATAACATAATCCACCACGAGTAAAGAAGTGTTCTCTTTGAGAGACAAAAATCATTTCTTAATTCACCGTAATCTTTAGAGCCTTCGCCCTTACCTAAGATAATATTCAACGACCTTTATTAATGAGCTTCAAGCTCCTATAACCCATGAAAAATAATCCTAAGATGGAGGGCAACCTTCACTACAGCCTTGAAAGACCATTCACATCAATTTTCTTGGCATTATTGTGGTTAGGAAGTCTTTTTGCCTTCCATTAAGGCAAAACGAAGTGGTCACTCATGCCGATATTTTAGGCATGACCATAGTTAAGAAAATTATATGTATCTAACTATTATCTCTGTCAAATCTTATCATAAATACAAAAAATTCAAGTTGTACATACAGTCCCTTGTTGGAATTCTAGTCCCTGAACGAGGAAGTAGCCATTAGTTCAAAATAGTAGTAATGATCTAAATACATACTAATTTACATTTTATTTGGGATTCATACAGTAGTCATCATTTAAATTAGTATACAATCAGTCCAAGAAGGATTTAATTTGACCTCTACCATATAAGCTAACATCTTCAAGTAACACTATGACAAACGACTTTGGTTATGCCAAAAATTCTTGGTGAATTCCTCCGATTTCATCCATACAGGTTAACGTCGCCAAGTAACACTATGATAACCTTAGACAAATTTGAATATTTCGGTGGATTTCCTTCAGCCTCTTCCACCCATGCTAATGCTCTAACAGACAACCTTGGATAGGTCAAACAATATGAGTAGATTTTCTTAGGTATCTTCTGTACATGTTAACATCGTTAAGTAGCACTAACAAATAATTTATGTAAAGGTTATGTCTTCCAGTAACACTTGGACAAATAACTTTAGATAGATCAAACATCATTGATAAATTTTTTTCAACATATAGGTTAATGTTGTCAAGTAAGACTCTAACAAATAACCTCATATTGATCAAACTTCAAAGTTAGATTTCCTTCATTTAATATTGCATGACAACCACAATATTGCTTGTTTAACATTATCCAATGGTTGGGATGCTCCTATTACTCTTTTGTGATTACTTAAATGTGGTTTGCATTACCTCTACCACATGACAATAATTATTTGCCAATAACAATCATTCTTTAAGACATAAGGATTTAATGTACTCTCGGAGGCAAAAACTATTGATCACCTAAAATATATAGTGTTTTTAGACACATTTTTATACATATTTTTGAGATATTGCGCTTTAATGTATTTTTGTGTTTTTCTTGCAGATACAAGTAAAAATGGAAAAAAATGCTTAAATAAGTGAAAAAAGATTAAATTTGGAGCAAAAAGGTGAAAATTTGTGCAAAAGAGTTTTGGCGTCTAAGCGCCAGATCCGGCGCTTAAGCGTCGGCTAAATAGAGAAGGTCGCGTCTAAGCGCCGAGACCCCGCGCTTAAGCTCCAGTGGCAGTTACTAGACGAGTAAAATCAGTTTTCATGAATTTCAAAGAGGTTTTTGAGGCACTCATTAGCTTAATAGGTGGTTGTAACCACCATAGATGAAAATTATCATGAAAGGATGCGTCTCTTGGGAAAATACATCGAATCAAGACACATTTTGAAGAGATCCCAAGGCACCACTTAGAAAACTATAAAAGAAAAAAAGAGGACTTAGAAAATAGTCCTAAAATATTGACAAGTTTTGTTTCTGGGGAGTTAGTTCGGAGAGATTTTCAGGAACAACTTTTTATTTACTTTATCCTTTTTTTTATTTTGTTTTGAATGATTCTAAAAGAGAAGAGATTCAAATGAACATCAAGAGTTTGGTGGAGGACTTGAGATAAGTTTTTATCTTTTTGTTTTGGACTACTTTTGGTTTTAGTCGAGACTTGTTGGTTTGACAATGATTTTCTCTTTTAAACTAGAGTGTGGTTTTGTTTTCTCCATGGATTCTAAGTAGTTTTCTTTATCTTTCTTCTTAAAATGATAAGTAATTAAGTTTTGGATGGAAGTTGTGGAGAGTATTGATCTTTAATGTTGGAAGAAGTTGTGATGATTTAAATCCATGCACTTCATTTACTTCTTGGTTTGGCCAATCCCGATGTTAAAATTTGTTGTGAGAATATGTAAGAACCCGACTGGTTTTGTCTCAGTTAATAATTGGAAAGACATGAGATTATATGAATGAGAATGTAGTTCATATGATTGAGTGCAAATAAATAGTAAAATATTCATTGATAGGTGTAGATTTAGAGAACTTTAAAGTAACAGGTTAAAGCCCCCAACTTGGTTTATTATTTTAAGTTCTGATACGAGAATGTTAGCTCCCAGGTGGTGCGAATCGAGAGGACTCTAGAGTGAGAGCTAGTATCTTCTCCGCCTAGTCGGTCTTCAGAACTATTCAAACTTTAAATTAACCAATGTTCTTTATAGTATCTCCAGTAAAGGTAAAAAATATTATTGCTCCTATTTGATANCTTTCTGAGCATTCACAAAACAAACTTTCCTACTTTCCCATTATTGTTCTTTAGTTCATTTGGGTGGCTAGACTCTCCTCACATACCCAATATATGAAGACTCTCCTCACATGCCCAACACTGNCTTTCTGAGCATTCACAAAACAAACTTTCCTACTTTCCCATTATTGTTCTTTAGTTCATTTGGGTGGCTAGAAATAGCCATAAGTATGAAGACTCTCCTCACACGCCCAACACTATTGTTGCTCTTATTGTGGCTAACTTTCTCAAAGCGGCTAAAGCTTCTGGTGGTTCTTATAAATTGCTTCAACCTGGCAATGGTAGGAGACAAATTTTGATAAATTGGAGACCACCTTCCCATGGTTGGACCAATGTAAATATTGATGGGAGCTTTAATAGTCAAGCTACAGAGATAGGAGGCTTGTTCCGAGATTTTAATGGGCAGTGCCTTATCTTCTTTGCTTCCTTTTGCATTGCTTCGTCTCCTCTGGAAACCGAAACAATGGTTGTTTTGGCAACTATCCATGTGGCTACTTCTTTTGGCTTTTTCAATATTGTGCTGGAAACTTACTCTCAACTTTTGTTTCACACTTTAACGGGAAAGATAAAACCTCTCTGGAATTATATAATTTTGCTAAACTAGGTCAATAATGTGGTGGTTACTTCTCATATTGCTATTCAATATAATTTTATTCATAAAGAGGTAAAGCTCCCACAGATTTGTTAGCTAACAAAGGGCATCTTGATATTATCATTGGAGACACTCCTCCACACCCGCTTTAAAATCTAATTCATGATGATATTTTGGATGCCCCCTTTATACTAGCTTAGCGTGGCTGTGGTTTCTGGCTACTGGCTTTGGATTATGGCTGACGGGTTACATGACTACTGGTTTTTTGGTTTATTTTTAACGAATGTTGGAGCTTTTTTGTTTCTATCATATTTCTGCTATATTGCATTTTTGCATAATTCTCAACATGTTATTTTTTTACGGTGACAACAGAAAGGTTTCCTTCAAGTTATTATTTGAGAAAGATTACCTTTTTCTTATGTAGGATTGGCATTTGGCTTTTGGTTTCTATGGGTGCTGAAGTTTTTTCAAAAGATTTCTCTGCCCAAGCTATATTCATTGCTATTACTTTAAGTTCTTGAGGATTGGAAACCTTTGGATGGTGTTTCAGAGATTTCAGATACTTTATATTGCTTTATTTAAGCTTCTTTTATCTCTTTACAGTTGGTGCACTATGAGAAACCTTATGTTGTTCATATTTAGCCTTAACAAGGCTACTATTGTCTTAAGAAATTATCAAGATGGGAACACTTTGAGCATCTTTGTTTTGATCTGGAAGCTTGAGAATTCTCCTTTTTACTGTGTTTCATATAAACAGTTTATTAGCCTTAATATAGGCTACATAATTTGGCTGTCTAAAGAGGTGCCTGCGGTGGCCTCTTTGTTGATATTTTTTGGGCATTGACGGGGTTGTTTGGGCCTGTTTAGTGTGTCCCTACCTCAGTTTTTTTAGTTAGCTGGCAAGGACAGATTTCATTTTGGGATTTGGTATAATTTTAGTCTTTTTGTCTATACTCTGTATGATCACTGGTTGCGCCCTTTACCATAGAACCCTCCATCAATTTTTGGAGGCCCATGGCTCCAGAATTTCGAGTGCTACAATTTTTTCTTCGTTTGGAGGCCCATGGCTCCTTTTACTTATTTTCCTTGCACTGAGTTTCAAGAAATATGACTTCAATATCTTTTGGTATCTGAGATGCCTCGGTTTTTACATTCTCTATAGCAGATATAAAACTTGGCCTTTATGGCTAACTACCTTATTGCTCTGCCACCATGTTGCTTTTGATTTTCTTGACAAGTCTTTCTCACAAGATTTGAGCTGCAGTTACCTTGATCTTTTGATGCTCTTGATTTGAACTCCAGCCACTTTGCATGAATTTTTGGCTTTACAACTCTCACACCTAATGTTGCACTGTTTTTACATGTTTATATGAGGTATACTTCTTTGGATTGGTATACATTTTGTTGGGATACATGTAATTTTGGGAATGATTTCTTTTTTTCTCTTCTTTTTCTTTTTCCTTTGTGTATAGTTGTAATANTAAAAAGTGCATATTGCATAATCTTCCATGTGGGTTCGATATTCAGGTCTTAATCAAAAAGTCATATATTACCTGATAACGATACGTATACTTGCGTAGTATCCCAATATAAATATATATAAATTAAAAAATTAAATTCGTATTTCTTTAGGATCAAATTTTTGGTTTTGTTGCAAAATAAGGAAATATAAGTGAAAAATATCATCAGAACTATTGTTATACTGTGCATAAGCATTAGATATCCAGAGACCAAGTTTTTGACGCCATTACCGGGGAAGAAAACTAAGTAAACTTTTATTTTTAGAAAGTCTTATTTAAACTTTAAATATTGTATCTCATTTTGTATGTTTTATTTTATTTTATTTTTATTTTATGTTAGTATATGTGTAGTTCAGGTTCTAAAGGACTAGTGTCCTACGATTTTGAATTAGAAAGAACTATTATAAAAAACAGAAAAACAAAAAAAAAATAAAAACCTTGAAAAATCAAAAAATCAAAAAAAAATTACAGAAATGACAAACCAAAATAATTAAAATGTTGAAATTCATCAGAGTTTAGACCTTTAAGAGATTATGTCAACCCTACTGTAGATGAACTTCATTGTAGTATTCAAAAACCTACTGTAGTGGGTAATTCATTTGAGTGTAGATGAACTTCATTGTAGTATTCAAAAACCTACTATTGTGGCTAATTCATTTGAGCTTAAACTAGATGAACTTTATTGTAGTATTCAAAAACCTAATGTAGTGGCTAATTCATTTGAGCTTAAACCATGAACTTCATTGTAGTATTCAAAAACCTACTGTAGTGACTAATTCATTTGAACTTAAACCTGATATTATTCAAATGGTATCAAATAATCAGTTTGAGGGATCACCAACTGAAGATCCAAATTTACATCTTACGAATTTTCTAGAATTGTGTGCTACATTTAAATACGATGGTGTTTTAGATGATGTCATAAGTCTTAGGTTATTTTTTTCTCACTGAGGGATAAAAATAAGATGTGGTTGAATTCATTAGGACCTGAATCTATCAGAACTTGGGGTGATTTAATACAAAAATTTCTTGCTAAATATTTTCCACCATTAAAAACAGCGAAGCTTAAAAATGATAATACATATTTTAATCAGTTTGAAGGGGAATCTATTCATGAAGCATCATTTAAAGAACTCTTAAGAAAGTGTCGACACCATGTTATACCAGATTGGTTAATAATTCAAACTTTTTATAATGGATTAATTGGTTCTCTTAGATCTTTTATCGATGCCGCTGCTGGTGGTTTATTGATGTCAAAACTATTTCATGGCGCTTATGCTTTAATTGAAGAGATGACTACCAATAATTTTCAATGGCCTTCTGAGGGGGTGAATCCAAAGAAAGTAGCCAATATTCATGAAAAATATGCATTTACTATGTTAGCAAATCAAGTTGCTACAATTTCAAGGAAGTTAGACCAAATCGTAATGTATTTTTCTCAACCAATTTCAATGATTGAAGAAAATTCATTAGGCCAAATGGTAGATTCTCAAGAATCATTAGAAACTTTGAATGCCATAAATAACAAATCATTAGGCCAAATGGTAGATTCTCAAACATCATTAGAAACTTTGAATGTCATAAATAATAAGTAAAATAACTCATATTCCAATTATTATAACCCAAAATGGAAGAACCATCCCAACTTTAACTGGAATAACAATTCAGGTGGTAATAATCAGCAATGTGGGAACAACCAAGTAAACTCATTGGGAAACTGGAACAACCAAGGGAATAATAATTATAGATCAACTTATCCTCTAAGAATCAACAGTACTACACGATTTAAGGATAAGAAGTTGTCTATAGAAGATGTAGTGTTACAAATGGGTAATCAGCTACAAAGACAAGGAGCCACAATTAGAAATATTGAGAATCAATTTGGGCAAATTGCAAATTTAATAAGTAATAGATCTCAAGAAACACTTCCTAGTAATACTGAATCAAATCCAACAGACCAGAATAAAGAGCAAGTTAAAGTTGTACAACTTAAAAGCGGAAGAGAGTTGGAAGGTAAGGTTCAAAAAGAGATTGAAGTAGAGAGAGAAGAAATTGAAGAATCAAAAGATGACGCTCTGAAAGATTGTGAAAGACCTATTTCTCTGCCGAAAATTGATTTAGAAAAACCACCACTTCCATTTCCTCAGACTTTGACAACATAAATTGGATAAGAAATTTTCAAAATTTCTGAAAATATTTAAGAAGCTTACAATCAATATTCCATTTGTTGAAACCTTAGAATAAATGCCAAGCTATGTAAAGTTTATGAAGGATATTCTCAACAGAAAAATGAAGTTTGAAGATAATAAGACTATTGCACTTAGTGATGAGTGCAATGCTATAATTCAGAAGAAACTTCCTGAAAAGCTTAAAGAACCTGGTAGCTTTACAATTCCATGTACAATAGGAGACAGATTTTATGGGAAAGTTTTATGTGGTTTAGGTGCAAGCATTAACTTTATGTCATTATCAATATTTAAAAGATTGGGATTGGAGAAATAACCACTACTACTGTAACTTTGCAGTTAGCATATCGTTCAATAACCTATCCTAAAGGAGTTATAGAAGATGACCTAGTGAAAGTGGATCAATTTATCTTTCCTATTGATTTCATTGTGCTAGATATGAAGGAAGATAAAGAGATATCTATCATTTTGGGGAGACATTTCCTAGCCACAGGAAGAGCAATGACAAATGTACAAAAAAGTGAATTAACAATGCGAGTCAATGATCAAACTTTTACTTTTAACATTTCAAAATTAATAAAATACCCTACAAATAGGTAAAAATGATGAATGTTATAGAATGGATGTTATAAGATATCTGAGCGAACGTCATTTCAAGACTACTTATGAAGAAAAATATGAAGAAAAAAGATTTAGAACACGAGCAAGAAAAGGAATTAGATCAATGTGTAAACCTTTAAGTAAGATTCAAGTTTAAGAAAATTTTAAAATTTTGGACACGATAGACAAAGATAAATCATTTTGTCCATCTATTGAAAAACCTCCAGAACTTGAATTGAAATTACTTCCTAAACATTTAAAATATGCCTTTTTAGGAGATTCCTCTACTTTACCTGTTATAATTTCCTCAAGATTAACAAAGAAAGAAGAAGAAAAGCTGATGAAAATTCTGAAAATTTCTAAGAAAGCCTTCGAGTGAACAATTGCTGATATTAAAGGAATCAGTCCTTCAATTTGTATGCATAAAAATTAATCTGGAAGAAAACTGCAAACTCAGGGCTGATCTACAAAGGAGATTAAATCCTGTTATAAAAGAGGTTGTTAAGAAAGAAATTTTAAAGTGGTTAGATGTTAGAATTATCTACCATATTTCAGATAGTGCATGGGTTAGTCCAATTCACTGTGTTTCTAAGAAATGAGGAGTAACTATAACTGTGAATGAGCATAATGAGTTAATGCCTACTAGACAAGTTACAAGGTGGCGAGAAAAATGTCAATTTATAGTAGCAGGAGGAATTTTATTAGGTTATCATTTAGTTCTTAATTAGGAAAAATGTCAATTTATGGTAGCAGGAGGAATTATATTAGGTCATCAAATATCAAGAAAAATGGTATGGAAGTAGATCCTGCTAAAATTCAAGTGATTGCTAATTTACCTTATCCAACAATTGTAAGGGAAATTAGGAGTTTTTTAGGACATGTTGGATTCTACATGCAATATATTAAGGACTTTTCTAAGATTGCTAAGCATTTATGTCATTTACAGAAGAAAGATGTAATTTTTTAATTTTAATGAGGAATGCCTAAAAGCTTTTAAATTATTAAAAGAAAAATTAATCACTGCGCCAATTATAGTTTCACTAAATTGGGAAAAACCTTTTGAACTTATGTGTGAAGCAAGTGATTATGCTATTGGAGCTGTTTCAGGGCAAAGATATGATAAAATTTTCAAAATTATTTACTATGCTGGTAAAACTTTTAATGAAACTCAAATTAATTATACAACAACTAAAAAGAGTCATTAGCAATAGTATATGTCTTTGATAAATTTAGATCATATTTGATTGGAACTTATTGTATAGTACATACATATCATTCTGCTATTAAGTATTTAATGAAAAAGAATGATACTAAACCGAGACTTATAAGATGGATTCATTTTTTTTACAAGAATTTGATTTTGAAATAGTAGATCGGAAGGGAACTGAAAATCAAATTGCTAGTCATTTGTTCTAGAAAACCCACTCTATTTTGAAAAAGAAATTAATGAACATTTTCCAGATGAAAAATTGTTCACTATCAATGAGTGGTGTGTTCCGTGGTATACCAACATTGTGAACTATATTGTTAGTGATCTTAAACCCTATGGAATGACATACTAACAAACTCAGGTTTAG
The DNA here is from genome assembly GCA_002079205.1 of Phalaenopsis hybrid cultivar. NCBI lineage: Eukaryota > Viridiplantae > Streptophyta > Magnoliopsida > Asparagales > Orchidaceae > Phalaenopsis > Phalaenopsis hybrid cultivar. The sequence goes on along the minus strand of JXCR01140599.1, from coordinate 76,334 downwards.
TATCAAAACCACTCTTTATGAATAACTTTTCAGTGTTTGGAACTTCATTTGACTCATATTTAGAACATTTATCTAAAGTTCTTAAGCGCTGCGAAGAAACAAATTTAGTCCTTAACTGAGAAAAATGTCAATTTATGATAGCAGGAGGAATTTTATTAGGTTATCATTTAGTTCTTAATTAGGAAAAATGTCAATTTATGGTAGCAGGAGGAATTATATTAGGTCATCAAATATCAAGAAAAATGGTATGGAAGTAGATCCTGCTAAATTAAAGTGATCACTAATTTACCTTATCCAACAAATGTAAGGGAAATTAGGAGTTTTTTAGGACATGTTGGATTCTACATGCGATATATTAAGGACTTTTCTAAGATTGCTAAGCATTTATGTCATTTACTGAAGAAAGATGTAATTTTTTAATTTTAATGAGGAATGCCTAAAAGCTTTTAAATTATTAAAAGAAAAATTAATCACTGCGCCAATTATAGTTTCACTAAATTGGGAAAAACCTTTTGAACTTATGTGTGAAGCAAGTGATTATGCTATTGGAGCTGTTTCAGGGCAAAGATATGATAAAATTTTCAACGTTATTTACTATGCTGGTAAAACTTTTAATGAAACTCAAATTAATTATACAACAACTGAAAAAGAGCNCTCAAATTAATTATACAACAACTAAAAAGAGTCATTAGCAATAGTATATGTCTTTGATAAATTTAGATCATATTTGATTGGAACTTATTGTATAGTACATACATATCATTCTGCTATTAAGTATTTAATGAAAAAGAATGATACTAAACCGAGACTTATAAGATGGATTCTTTTTTTCACAAAAATTTGATTTTGAAATAGTAGATCAGAAGGGAACTGAAAATCAAATTGCTGGTCATTTGTCCTAGAAAAACCACTCTATTTTGAAAAAGAAATTAATAAACATTTTCCAGATGAAAAATTGTTCACTGTCAAAGAGTGGCGTGTTCCGTGGTATGCCAACATTGTGAACTATATTGTTAGTGATCTACCCTATGAGACATACCAACAAATGAGGAAATTTATTTCTGAAGCTAAGACTTATTTTTAGGATGACCCATTTTTATATAAACAAGAAAAAGATTTAATTATTTGAAGATGTGTACCATTAGAAGAAACTTATGAAATTATTCAAAAATGTCATAATTCTGATTTTGGGGGACATTTTGATGTTGATAAAACAACATACAAAATTTTACAATATGGATTCTATTGGCCTACAATTTTTAAAGATGTTAATGCTTATATCAAAAATTGTGATAGATGTCAACGAGTAGGCAATATTTCTATAAAAAATGAGATGCCCCTCAATCATATGCTAGAAGTTGAAATATTTGATGTTTGGGGATTATATTTCTTAGGGCTATTTATACCATTTTTCGAAAATTTATATATATTCTTTTAGCAGTGGACTATCTATCCAAATGGATAGAAGTTGTTGCTTTACCTCGATGTGATGCTCAAAGTGTTGCAAAATTTTTTAAAACAAACATATTTTGTAGATTTGGGATGCCGAGAGTTATCATTACTGATAGGAAAATCATTTCAGAAATTTCATTATGGAGAAGTTATTAAAGAAATATCATATAAATCATAAGATTGCTGCTGCTTATCATCCTCAGACAAGTGATTTGGCTTAATTATCCAATCGAGAAATTAAAAGAATTATAGAAAAATCTATGAATCCAACAAAAATGGATTGGTCAGTCAAACTTGACTATGTTTAGTGGGCTTATAGGACTGCATATAGAACTCTTTATAGGAATCTATTGGTCAGCCAAACTTGACTATGCTTTGTGGGCTTATAGGACTGCATACAGAACTCCTATAAGAATGTTCTTCATATAGACTAATATTTGGGAAAGCTTGTCACTTACCAGTTGAACTTGAGCATAAAGCATATTAGACTATTAAAAGTTTAATTATAATTTAAAAGATGTTGGTGAGAAAAGTTAAATGAGCTTGAAGAGATAATGAATGAATCTTATGAGAGTGCTAAGATTTATAAAGAAAAAATGAAAATGTGGCATGATCGAAAGATCCTTACTAAAAATTTTCAGTCAGGGCAACAAATTTGTTATATAATGCAAGGTTAAGATTATTTCCAGGCAAACTTAAGTCCAGGTGGATGGACCCATTCGTTGTGATAAAAGTTTATCCTTATGGAATTCTTGATATTAAAGATCCTAATTTTGAGAAAATTTTTAAAGTCAATGGATATAGACTGAAAGCTTATTATATAGGAGATCAACATAAATATAATGATGGAATGATGTTGGGTCAACCAGAATGAGCACTGGTTACGTCGGGCTGACAACGTAAAACCAAACGCTTTATGGGAAACAACTCATAGTTATCAGTATATTTTTTCTTTGATTGTTGTTTTGAGTCTGATTAAAAAATTTGAGGTAGTATTTTTGAATTTATTATGTGCTAGTAATGATTTTTATACTTTAACTAGTGACCTAGACATGTTAGAATGAGAATTTGAACGTTAAGTTGATTGGCACAAAAATGTGCACTGATGCTTAAGCGCCAGATCCGACGCTTAAGCACGACAGTTTAATCACATATGCAAATTTTGATTCCTAGAAGGTATAACTACGATTTAGTTGGAATAAACGTGTCTTGGCAGTTTGTAGTCGAGCCTAGAAGTTATGAGGGGAAATTAGGCCTATAAATAGAAGGGGTTTATGAATTTAGATTGGGGATGGGCTTAGCTTTAAACTCTTCATTCGTTATAATCCCACAGACAACCGAGGCATCGAAGCTTATATATCAATATTGAATAGCAGCTACCAGCAAAACACTCGAAGGTTGGGCAACTTTAAATCCCTATCAGCTGACTGACAAGTGAACATGTAATAGGTAAGCTTTTCCGATCATGTGTCATGTATCTATAATGTAGTATTTCTATAGCAATGTAATTTCTAGATTTTCAGCAATCGATGCTATAAATTCATAGTTCACAAGTCATTCAAGATTGGGGTTAAAGCTACCAACAACCTCAATAAGTGAGAAGGGCAACTACTAATCAATTATTGGTTTAAAAGTTTCAGCTAAATAAGCATGAATATGGTTTTACATCATCATCATCGCCCATAACCCCAAACCGTCCAACCTCTAGCCCGCTCGATGATCTATATAAAGTACTCAACCATAGAGAAGAATAAGAGTGGTGTTCAATTTATAACTTACAACGGCCTCGAAGCTTGTCATAGGATTCATTCCTTAAGTATGCAAATATATGTAGAAGTAGAGAACCATGTATATAAATACTTCCAAAATTTTTATGTAATCTAAAGGTATGTAAATTTGAATTGCTATCTCTTTGATTTATGCCTGGCAGAGGAACCAACGGAATAAGTAACTAATTTTTCCACAACTAAGAGGATTTGCATACATGCTACTCATTTCCTATGTGTTTTATATATACATATATATAACACCTATACTTTAGCATGGTTTACTTTATTTAACACCATCAATGCATTTCTATATGGGTTGCCTGGGAAGCCCGCCCAAGCAATCCTCAATAGTTTCAATGCAAAGAAGAATTCCATCTTTACTTTAAGATCAATTGATGAACCACTAGCTTCACTTATTGAAGGAAAAGAAACGAGAAAAAGAAATAATAATGGGGGTTTTACAGACATACCACTGAATTCTTAAATACTTGAACTTCATATGATTCATCTCATGTCCATAAGGCCCATCCTTGATAGTTTCATGACAAGTAAAACGAAAATAATAATAATAATAATTCCATCTTAAGCACAAGATCAATCAAAGATTCTTCATTACCAGACCAAGCAATAGAATTAAAAAAAAAAAAGATAATGGGGGATTTATATTATACCGAATGTATCTTACACATTCCAATCTTTTCTTGTGTGCAGCGGGGAATCTTTTGTAAGAAAAAAAAATGCANCCATCTTAAGCACAAGATCAATCAAAGATTCTTCATTACCAGACCAAGCAATAGAATTAAAAAAAAAAAAGAGATAATGGGGGATTTATAGTATACGGAATGTATCTTACACATTCCAATCTTTTGTTGTGTGCAGCGGGGAATCTTTTGTAAGAAAAAAAAATGCGCATAAACCACATAACTCCTATGTCTTTATATATTTAATACTTGAACTTGTCATATTTATACCATTTATGTCACGTCAAAAGCATCATTATTTTAACCTACAAAAGTGAAATATGTATATTCATGCATAGTTAGGAGGACATGCACGTAAAAATTGAAGCATGAACTTGAAGATATGTAAATACATAGGGGATTGAGTGATATGTATGTAAATCTTCCAAACTATTAACTTGAAGATTGGTCTCTTTGAAAGGTAAACTCAAGATCAATCATAAGTGATAAACTTTAAGTTATCTGAAAGGTAAACTCAAGATCAATCATAAGTGATAAACTTTAAGATAACGTTAAGATTTAGAGCTAAGCTCTTTAACAAACTTGATTTGATATGTAAAAGAGAGGAGACTAGAGTGCACATACTGCAGCTGCACTTTGCGTTGGTTTGCCATTTAAAGTGCATATATCTTTAAAAAAATAGCCTGCAGGTTGTGGATCTTGCTATGCCAAACCAGCTGCATCATAACTTATTGGGAAATTAACATACATATAACGAAATTTTATGGATTTACATATCTAACATCTAAAGCTTGATATTAACATTTATAACACCATGAAATGATAAAAAGGAGAATTAGCCACTAGCAAGAATATTAGATATTGTGCATGAAAACTAAGACCAATCTCCCAACTGAACGATTAAAATGTATTGAACTATTCTTTCTCCTCAAGCATTACTTCCTCACCCACCCACCCCCACATGCATATCTCAGAATTCAACAAATTTTAAGTATTAAGCATGTAACTACATCAGAATTTGGTGGCATGTATGTAATTTCAAGTGTTGGCGTGGTCATCTAGAGACATAGGAATTATGTGGTATGCATGTAAATACATCGTTCCTTGCTTCATTTTTGAAAACAAAATAGATAGTTAAAAAAAAAGAAATATAAGGCACCTGAAAGATGCTATGCATATACAAGAGCTTTCTCACACATTTATACACTTAGGCATGCTCCAAAATAACAGGTACTTGTCCATTTTATGCCTTCCTTATGCAAATACATCAAAATTCTGAAAATTTCAGCAC
>JXCR01140599.1:0-68453 GCA_002079205.1 Phalaenopsis hybrid cultivar | reverse complement strand
AATTAAGTGTCATCAATTCGCGCCTATTTGAATTGATTACACATATTTGAATTTTGAATTTGAATTTAAGATTCAAATTCAAAATTAATGATATTGTCATATCTCCTATATTTAATTCAAAATTAATGCTATTATCATATATTTTATATTTGTTCCACTAATCAACTCATGTCTATTATGAAACCACTAATTATGTAATCAATTCAAATTATCAATTCAAGATTAGTCTCACAATCTCTCCCGTAAGTTTGATTTGGTTCGAAGTTGTTTACGCCAAGTAGCTCTCGCATTTTCGCAAATTTAACTCTTGCTAGAGCCTTGATGAGAATCTCCGCACGTTGCTCTCCGGTGCTTACGAACTCCACGACTATCTGTCGATTCTCGACACACTCGCGAATAAAGTGGAAGCGAGTGTCGATGTGCTTGCTGCGTCCATGAAACACAGGGTTCTTTATCAATGCTATTGCAGACTTGTTGTCGACGTAAAGAGTTACTAGTTTTAGCTCGTTTTCAGTCACCTCGCTCATCAAACTTCTCAGCCACAATGCTTGGCATGATGCCGCAGTGGCTGCCATGAACTCTGCCTCACAGGATGATAGAGCAACGGTTCGCTGCTTCTGAGATTGCCAAGTGATTAGATTCCCGTTGAGATAAAATACCATCCCTCCAGTGCTTTTCCTGTCGTCTATATCACCGGCTAGATCATTGTCAGTAAACCGACGAGTTCTTCAGCTCCTCGTCCTCTTTTGTATTGAATCCCGTAGCTCATTGTTCCCTTTATGTAACGAAGAATATGCTTCACCGCCTGCTGGTGTAAAGTGGTAGGTTGCTCCATGTAACAACTCACCATGCCAACTGCGTATGAGATATCGGGTCGAGTATGGGTCAGGTACCTGAGACACCCGATGACACGCCTATACTTGGTGGGATTCACAACGATTCCTTCCGCATCCTTTCCGAGTTGCAACTTTGCTTCCATTGGATACTTGCTCGGGTTGCAATCTACCATTTCGAACTGCTCCAACACCTTCTTTGCGTAAGCCGATTGCTTCACTGTGATGTGGTCTTTCTTTTGGTCTACCTCGATACCGAGGTAGTATGAGAGCAGCCCAAGATCACTCATCTCGAACTCCTTCATCATTTGCTTCTTGAATATCTCAACACCATCAATGCTGGATCCCGTTACAATCAAATTGTCAACGTACACGCCGACGATGAGTACTTCTGTTCCGTGATTCCTCGTGTACATAGCCTGCTCTTGAGGACACTTCAAGAAGCCTAGACTCATCATTCTCTTATTAAGGCAAGTGTTCCACGCCCTTGGTGCTTGACGTAGTCCGTAGAGAGCTTTGGACAGCTTGTACACCTTGTGCTCTTCATTCTTGACAATGAATCCTTCAGGTTGGCTGACGTAGACTTCTTCTTCAATATCACCATTGAGAAACGCCGACTTGACGTCCAAGTGGTGGATCTCCCACCCACGATGAGCTGCAAGGGCAAGAATTAACCTGACGGTATCGAGTCTCGCCACCGGTGCAAAGGATTCCTCGAAGTCAACTCCTTGCTTCTGCACGTAACCTTTCGCCACCAATCTTGCTTTGTGCTTAAGGATGTTGCCTTCGCTGTCTCTTTTCAACTTGAACACCCATTTTAAGCCGATGAGCTTGTGACCGGGTGGCAAGTCGGTGAGCTCCCACGTCTTGTTCTTCTCAATGGACTCGAGCTCTTTTTGCATGGCCTTATTCCACGCCTCCTTGGTTGCCGCCTCATGATATGTTGTTGGCTCATCGGTAGTGAGCAACAACAATTCATCAAGATCCATCTCTACTAGTGGTGCTTCCGCATAGACCTCGGCAAGTGAGCGAAATTTCTTGGGAGCATCTTTCGTTGTGGGTCTTCCTGAGTTCTCTTGTTGTCGTTGAGAGTTCGGCGTGACCATTGGTGTCATTGGCGAGGTTGAGTCCGCTACTTCTCCGTCATCTTGTAAAATTCCGAACTCCATAGAATTTTGTATGAGCTCATTATCATCGTCGCACCATTCCCACTTCTTCTCCTCTTCAAACACAGCGTCTCTGCTCACAAGAATTTTTCTGCGTTGTGGATCGAGAAATCTGTGCGCCTTACTTCCGTCTTCGACGCCAAGATACACCATTGCTTGACTTCGATCATCGAGCTTCTTGAGATGTGGACCTGCAACCTTCACATGTGCGGTACATCCAAACACTCTCAAGTGTTTCAAATGAGGTCGCTTGCCGAACCATGCTTGATAAGGGGTACAATCTCCTAGCACTTTTGTTGTCAAGCGGTTCAAGAGATATACTGCATGTCGTACCGCCTCTCCCCAAAGGTTTGCCGGGACTTGCATGCTCTTAAGCAAGCTTCTCGCGGTGCCCATCACGGTGCGATTTCTCCTCTCCACCACACCATTTTGTTGAGGTGTGTACGATGCCGTGAGATGACGCTCGACTCCCTCTTCTTTGCAGAACTCTGTGAATTTCTGGGAAGTGAACTCGCCACCTCGATCAGTTCGTAAAGTCTTCAACTTGTACTCCGACGTGTTCTCCACGAGCTTCTTGAACTTCTTGAATGTTTCAAAAACTTCTCCTTTTTCTTTGAGCATATACACCCACATCCAACGACTATAATCATCAACAAGTAAAAAGAAATACTTGTTACCGGCGAGTGATGTCGGGGTGATCGGACCACACAGATCCGCGTGCACAAGTTGTAGAGGGTGCTCGGCTCGAAAGTTGGCTTGGGCAGGAAACGGCAGTCTTGTTTGCTTTGAAATCATGCAACTCTCACACACTTGGTTGGGGTGTGTGATCTTAGGCAACCCTATGACCATCTCCTTCTCCCCCATCATTTTGAGCGCATAAAAGTTTACATGCCCAAGTCTCGCATGCCATAACCAAGCCGGATCTGCTAGTGATGCTAATAGAGAAGCAGGTTGGCTTGTCTCGAGGGAAATCTTGTACAACCGATTTGGCGATTTTTCCACCTTCATCAACAGGGCGCCATTTCGGTCAAACATCTTCAAGAATGAGCCGACTAAGGTGATCGTGTTGCCTTCTTCTGTCATCTGACCGAGACTTATGATATTACTTTTTAATTTTAGAATGTAATATACCTCGGTCATTAGACGTTGATCGCCGTTTTTGCACACAAACAGGATAGTTCCTCGGCCCTTGATCTCGATGAGTGAGCCGTCTCCGAACTTCACATTTCCGGTGATCTTCTCGTCGAGCTCATTGAACTTCTCTCGATGGCCTGTCATGTGGTTGCTTGCTCCATTGTCAAGATACCATACGTTGGTGTGATTATACTCCTCGCCACTTGCGAGGAGATTCGCCTTGACTTTTTCTTCATTGAGTAACACCCCCTCTGGTTCCTCCTTGGACGATTCTTGCGTGATCTCTTCGAGATTTTTCTCCTCGTCTTCGGGCAAGGGATTCGCCACTCCCTCGGCAAACATCAACGCTGGCTCCTCGTCATGGAGGCTAGTAAGGTTCGCTTCCTCTTCGGACTTCTTGCTACGACATTCGGACGCGTAGTGTCCGTACTTTTGACAATTGTAACACTTCACTGTGCTCTTGTCTTTGCGGGGTTTGATGTCTTCTTGTCGAGGTGAGCTTTCTCCAGCTCGACCTTGTCCTCGTCCTCGCCCTTTGCCACGACCTCGGTTATCTCCACCGTTGCCGCCACTACTCGACGATCCGGAAGAAAAATCGGCTTCTCCGTTTTTCTTCATTCGTGACATCCATTCTGCATGCGTGAGCAAGAGGTGCTTCTCCTCCTCTTGGTCTTCGTAGCCGCGAAGCCTCTCTTCGTGGACTTTGAGACGACCGACGACCTCCTCGACGGTCATGTTTTTGAGGTCACCGAATTGCTCGATCGCGGTGACGATCTGCATGTATTTTTGTGGTACGGCTCGAAGGAACTTCTTGACGACGGAGATCTCCTCCATCTTCTCTCCCAACGAGCGGATGCCTGTCACAATGGACGTCAATTTCATGGCGAAATCGTCCACCGTCTCTCCGTCCTTCATGCGGATTGCCTCGAAGTGAGTCCTCAAGGTCTGCACTTTCGCCTCCTTGACTCGCTCCACGCCGACGTGCATCGTCTTCAGTGTCTCCCATGCTAGCTTGGCGGAATCCTTCTCTGCCACCATGAGAAGAACGTCCTCCGGTAGCGCTTGATAGATGGCAGCGAGAGTCATTCTATCCTTACGCTCTTCGACCTCGTCTTGCTCCACGGCTTCCCACACTCCTTGAGCTTGTAGGTTCACACGCATCTTCAACGCCCACACCGAGTAGTTACTCTTTGTGAGTAACGGATATGAAAGCGTTACGTTCCCTTCTCTTCCGATCTTCATTGCTGCCATATCTCCTATGATAGCTTTGCTCGGTGACGACATGTCCTTCGGCTTAGGCTCTGATACCAAATGTTGGTTCCAATTTAATGGATCGCTAAAGGACAAATCGAAAAATGAGATTGGACTTTTGGGAATTCTCTTTTTATTATTTTGAAGGAGTGGAAAGATACAAGTCTGGGGTGTTTTTACAATGCAACACAACACCCAATTTATACTAACTAAGACATACCGAAACAAAAAAAGAAACGTACACAATAAAGGCAAGAGAATTAAGTGTCATCAATTCGCGTCTATTTGAATTGATTACACATATTTGAATTTTGAATTTGAATTTAAGATTCAAATTCAAAATTAATGATATTGTCATATCTCCTATATTTAATTCAAAATTAATGCTATTATCATATATTCTATATTTGTTCCACGAATCAACTCATGCTTATTATGAAGCCACAAATTGTGTAATCAATTCAAATTATCAATTCAAGATTAGTCTCACAAATCCTTACTCTCAAAGAACAAAACCTAATTTTGATAGTGCAGGAAAAAAAACAAAAAAAAAAGCCAAATAAAATGTCAGGTTCCAAGCCAGATATAATTTCCACAACAAGTTCATGATTCATAGGCTCTTGATCTAGCAGTTTCTTTTTTCAAAAAAAACTTCAAAATCCATAAAATACAAACCCCGTGAAAACATTAATCGCCACCCATTCCAACAGATAAATTCTTTAGAAACCACTCATGCTAATATTTAGAGACTCTTTCAGACCAAGTGATGAAGGCCTGATTTCATAAGTAGCTTGGCATGCAGGTAAGTGAATCGGAAGAACTTTATGTTATAACTAAGTTCGACNTATATATATATATATATATATATATATATATATATATATATATATATATATATATATATATAATTTTGTAAGGATTAAAGCATGCTTATAAAGGAAGTAGAAAATATAAGTTTGAGTTGTGTTTACCACACCCTATGTCATAACTTAGTGGGTTTAAATTTGACAAATGATTAAATTAAGCAAATCATAATAAGTCCAGATGTCCTACAAAATTTTCAAAGGATTATGAAGAAGTCTCGGGTAATTCCCTAGACATTTCATAGTCCTTAGAATTATCATGAGTTCGTTTTGGTCTTATTATGTTTACTATATAATACATCCAATTAATACCCTTATGCCTAGTGAATTATGATATTTTGATTATCTTCAAGTGGGGCAACCATCACTTGATATCTCACTTAAGGATTATATAGGTAAAGACCTTTTGGGGGCAACTTGACTTAATTAAGAAATTTAATTAATTTGATTTTTAAAATGGGCTTGTAGTGTTTTGAAAGATTTTAGATTAATTATAAGTTATTTTCTAAAACCTCCTTAGACAAAATTTTGATTAAGCCTAGTTCATTACTAATCCCATAAGGTTTAATGGGTAGATTTGCAAAAAAAAAGGATTTTTAATATTTATATTCTTAATCCTTATCATGAATTATAAATTTTCTCAAAACCATTAGTTAGGGGTTAAAATAAGTGAGTTATACCTTAATATCTTCCTATTTAATTATTCTTTCAAATTTTATTAATTTGAAAAATTATAAATTTATCATTTATGAGATTCAATGTGAGATTGGTTTCTACCACTTATCTATTTTACATTTCAATCATCAAGACATGTTATTTTAAGATCACTTATTACACATTCACCCTCTTGATCAAACCTAAATATTAATTAAGTTGTAAATTTCAAAATTACACTTTTGCCCCTAAGACCTTAACACCGTATAATTCATTAAATTAAATTCAAATGGCTTGAAAATTTTATTTTACCTCACTCATGGGTTAATTGAAACATCAGAGGAGAAAATATGATTTTTCCAAGTTTATTAAATTTTTATAATTATTTTTAATGCAAAAATAAGGATTTTCAATAAAAATTTAATAACTCCATCAAAGTAAGACTTCTATCCTTAAGAAAATTATTGGAAGTTCAACTAGGTCATAGAACCACTTGGACCAATTTTTATGATTTGTTAAGGTTTAAATTAATAATTATATTAATTCGATATAAAATAATATTTAGATGGAGAATTAAGTTTTATATTTTTACTAAATCCCTCTAAGTCCAGGAAACCTAAAGAAATAAATTTCATATTTTTGCAACTTATCTTTTAATTATTAGAATTATTTTAGTCAAAATCAGAGAAAATCCATTTTTAAGCCTTTTAAAATTAATATCTTGACTTATAAAATTGAGAAAATTATTTTAATTGGTTTTAAGTGATCAAGAAGCCAAATCTTACATTTTAGTGTGTTTTTAAAATTTTGCAATTTTTATTATTTTTTAATTAATTTTGAATTTTTAAAGGCTTAAAATTAGCTCAAAAAATGAAGTGTTTATTTTTATTTAAATTTCATTTTTCATAAGCTCCTCTGGTTATAAAGAGCTCTAAAAACCAATTTTGGTAATTTTTTGAATTGTATTTTAATTATTATAATTATTTTAATGTCAAAAATATAATTTCACTTGATTAATCTATTTAAGTGACCAAATTAACTTCAATTTACTTGAAATTTTTATGGGGAGCTCATCTGACATTCAATTATAGTGTGGAATAGTTTTTTATGCCATTTACATTCATAAATACTCCAAATTAATTTTATTTCATTTTTTAGAGTTGGTGATAATCAGGATTATTTTTAATGATTTAATCAATTTTATATTTTTTTCTAGAGTCCTCTAACTACAGTGAACCTACCGAAATATTTTTTTTATTTTTCTAGTGAGTATTTTAATTATTATAATTTTTAAACCAAAACAGGGACCATTAACTTGAAAAATAGATATCTATGCCTAGAGATCTCCCCTAACCTTGAAAAAATCATGAAAAGAATCTTAATAACATGTGGAATAAAAACCCCAAGGCTCAAGTCGTGGTGAAATGTCTATGCGAATGGAGAGTGAAAATAAAGAAAGCACTATTTAATTAATTAAAAATAATATATGCATCAAATAAAATTGAAAATATTTTCACATTGTTCTCCTCTCTTTACTAAGCAATAGGATATTTTTATTTTATTTTTATAATTTTTCTGCACAAAGTTATGGATTTTTGAAGTTTTGGAAATTAAATAAATAGAAAAAAGCTCCTAATTTCCTACTTATATGTGTCATCCTCGTACGCATCGAATAGACATGTGTCGCCACGGGACTGGGCGTCACCATCGGCGTCCTCCCACTCTTTTCGCGCCGCGGCTCTGTTCGGAGCAATCAGGGTCGTTCAAGCAAAACACGAAAGATCGGACGGCGCATGGTCATCGTCTCTGATGCCCTAGCCCGAGAACCGTCCATTTTCAAACGCTAATATCTCACTCGATTGTTAACCAAATCAAGTGCAGTTTTTTTAAAAAATTACTCGTCTTGACTAGGAGAACAACTCTATACGGTTGATCGACCCTTAGATCAACTCTATGAGAATGGAGAGTGAAATGAAGCTCGATTTAGAGTTAAATTTCAATACTTTGGTCCAAGAGGGGAAGCCTCGATTAGATGCTTATGGATGCTTCATAGGGGTCCCAAGAGCATGGGGATGGAGCCTCAAGTCGCGGTGAATCGCCTAGATATGATTTCTACTAAGGCCGAATTAGGCGGTTGACCAAATTCCACCTTAGGGGGCTTTGGTGATGGGGCTTTTGTGGGGGATTTTCTTCTCTTGCTGTGGGGAAGGCGTGGGTGCAATTAATTTGAATTTGGTGGAGGTTTGAGGGGTGTTCTGTTTCGGCCTAGGGATTGAGATCCAAAATTGAGGTCAAGCAATGGATTTGAGTGGCTAAGGATGGTTGGGTTAAGCTCAAGAGGTCTCAAGGAAGCTTTGAAAGCAATTTGGTAGAGTCTCCCCAAAGAATTTCAAGCTCTCCTTTCTTTGGCCATGGAGGGGGGTTTAAATAGATGGGTTTGGAGAAGCCGCTAGGGGCAATTGATGGGTGTCCTAAGTTGCTTATGTGGATGCCAACAAGGTGCAAAAATCTAATTGGGACGAGACAGCTTAGATGGGTTTAATTTTGAGTTTTAGCCTAGGTGGTGCTTTTGAAATTGGGTTTTCCGGCCACCAAGATGGCTGGTCGGACAGACAGGGGGTCACCATCCAACTCAAGGAGGTCAGGGCTTGGTCTTGATGAAGTCAACTAGCTTTGGTCATGTGTAAAGATATGAGATTAAAATAGTATGGGAAAAGGGTCATTTTGGGTTAAATTGGTCAAGACATGATTTGGGTTGGGTACAACCACCAAGGTTGGTTTGAGTGTTGAGGAGATTAGGTGACTCAGCTTAATCATCGTGAGGTCTCTATCCAAAGAGATTTGGCTAAACATGGGTTAGAGTGATTCATGGGAGGGGTTGAATGAATCTTAAGGATATAAGTGTTTTATCCTCTTTCCAATAATAGCTTGATGATGTGGCAAGGCTCTCATGACTTGCCTATGGCTTGGAAGTGGCTCCATGACTTGTCCTTGGTTTGGTCAACTTTCATGAGAAGGGATTTTTGAATTTATCAAATATTTTAGTGGAGTTTGGTATGATGCTTGATTTGGAATGATTTGATTTTGGATTTAAAATTTTAGGAATGATTTTAATCAAATAGATGATGAAAAGAAATAATTGACATGTGGGCTTTGGACTTGGGCTTTTGAATTTAAGTGTAGTGGGCTTGGGCTTTTGAAATTAAAATTGAATTTGGGTTAAAATTTGGGCTAATTGAATGTTGAGTTTGGTGTAGGAATATGTCATGAGGGATTTGACAAAGTTTCAAGTGATTTTGAATTGAATTGGTGGGCCAATTTGGTGGATTTAGGCATATGGTCAAAATTGGGCCTTTTTTATTTGAATAAAATTGGGCTTGAATTTTGTTTAGAATAGAATTGAGGATACTGAATTTTGGTTTGAAATTGAAATTGGGCAAGATTGGGGTCAACTGGGCCAAAATTAGGGTTAATTTGGGCCTTTAAGGGCAAATTGGGGCATTTGGTCAAATTGAGTAAAATTGGTCAAATTGATGATAAAAAAATTGGATTTGGGAATATTTGGGATGATTTTGAAATTTTTGGAATTTTTAGGTCATGAAGGGCATTTTGGTAATTTTGATAATTTTTTGGGGTATTTTGGAAATTTGGTACTTTGGTCAATTTAGGTAGTGGTGAGGGGTTTGAGATGATTTTTGGACAAATTTGGGTATTTTGGATAATCTTGGGATTTTTGGCAAAAATTAGTGTTGTAAGGGTATTTTGGTAATTTGGTGATTTTGGGCTAAAATGGGCCAACAAGTCATGAAGCCATACCAAACCAATAGAAGCCATGTGAGGACTCATTTTGAATGCTCAATTTGTTGGTTCTAACCCTCTTAGCCAAAGACTAGGGGTATAGGGTCATCCATATGAGCTCTCCAAAAGAAGTCAGCAGACCAACCTAAGGGGTCCTAGGGTTCAGGGTAAGTGAAAAAGTGTAGTGTACGCAAGTTAGCCCCACCAAAACCAGACCACCCAGGGCTAGTCCTAAGGTCTGACCATCCATCCTATGGGGTACTCCCCTTGAGCTCCTTCATACTGACCCCACCTACTAAGTGCTAGAGGTTAGGACCAATATGTGGAACTTCAAGTTGAGCAAAAAAATGTTTAGAATTTCTATTGGTGAGGGTCCCTTTTCTAGTCCTCTAGGAAAAGTCAACAGGGAAGTCTTATGGCTAGACCCTAAGCTGTTAAAGAGGAAAAACTAGACCTTAACAAAAAATGAGGTCAACAACTACAGTCTCAATTGGAGCTAGCTGAGAAGGTGACGTACATGTGGCTTATAGAGACAACTGAAACTTATGTAGTCCTCGTCCTTCTGCTCTGCTCCAACAAGAATAGGTATGTTTTTTTTTTTTACTTTAATTATAAATGTTCTTATCGTACATGTATAAGAGAATGTACCTTGGTATATAATTGGTGATGATATCGTTCTTATGGATAACATTAGAGAGAGTTCACGAAAACCTGAATTGTGAAGGTCAACCATAAAGTTTAAAGGTTTTTGTCTGATTAGATTTAAAACTAAATACATTAAATGCAATTTTAGTAGTAGTGTATCTAGTGGAGGGGTTATAATAGGATGATCAAGTCAATAAAAGAAATGAACATTTTTAATATCTCAGTCAACTGTTAAGAACGATGGTGATATAGAAAGGGATTTTATTAGTAAATTCCAACTTGGATGGTTTAAGTGAAGGAATGCATAAGCATATTGTGAGGGTTAAGTCGAATGCATAGATCCTATTATGTTAAGGCTTTACACTTAGAGATAAAATTTGAAACAAACATATTCATGAAACGATTGGAGTAGGTCCAATGGCATATAAGATTAGAGAGTGTCGCCTTAGATGATTTGGTAACATCAAACGTTGCGTAACTAATGACCCAATTAGAAGAGTAGATGTTTCAAATTTAAATTATTTAAAGAAAGGTAGATGTTTCAAATTTGACACTCAATAGGATACAATGGAGAAGAATGATTCATTTGGTCTACTCCCCTTAAATATTTATTCACCTGAACTTAAACTTTCATATTTATATCGCCTAGGTCTTTCATTTTTATTTTCCATAGTAGTTGCACTGATCTGTAAAATTAGATGTATGCTGCAGATGGATATCTGTGATTCGAGAGCTTGGATGTATAATAGATTATGTCCAGGATAAAAAGTACTCATAAGAGTTCTAGAATGGTGTTGATGAATTGTTGTTGGTGGCATCACAGCTGCTTATCTATCGTTCTGAGGGTAAGTTTTGATGTCCTTTTGCAAAGCATAATAATCAAACACTTTTGCCACCTACAAAAGTTACGTTGAATTTTTAGTGCAAGGGATTCATGTCTAATTATTGACATTGGAGTGCGCATTGTGAGAAAAAATCTGAAGTTCAGTTAGTTCAAAGAGGTGTCTCGACAAGTTATTTCCCCTAAAGGGGAATTTGATCTCGGCACACACGAAGAAATTGTTCAAGATGCTCATAGAGCTCAATTTGTACGGAGTGTTGAACATGAACCAAAAACACGAAACAACGAATTGAATCTGTTCTATGACTTACGGAATGCTTCTTAACAACCTTTATGAGATGGTTTCAACATACAAAATTATCTATGGAGCTGAGAATGTTGAACATCAAAGCTGCTTTTAACATGCCTAGAGAAGAATTCAATCAGGTAGCAATTTTATTGAAAGAACCCTGTAGGAAATTTAGTGTGAATGACTTGTATTAAACAAAAAAGTTTGTTTCAGAGTTAGGGTTATAATTTTAGAAGAGTGATTGTTGTGCTAATGGGTACATGATTTATTACAGAGAACAGGTAGAGAGAAGAACAGAGGACAAAGGAATCTCAAGGAGCTGAAACCATGCAGACTTCCCATGCTTATTTTATAATGGTCAGGTGCACATATCCAAGGAAGTTCATTATTGCAAAATATTGTTGTCCATTTATTTATTCGTGTATATGTAATCAAAATATTTTTCATGTGCTAGGCATCTTCCGAAGAGCAAGAGAATTGGGGAACTAAATACGTATACATAAAAATGTGTCTACACGAATGTCATAGCATATGAGCGATCCAGAACAAAGCAATAGACAATCGTTTCTAGAAAAATGGTGATTGATATCCATCTCCTAAGCAATTGATAGAAGACGACAAACGGAATTCTCTCATGACAACATCAGCATGTGGAACGATCGATGAGGAGCACTCCTCCGGGCTGTGAATTGATTGAACCAAGATTTGTCAAATGATCAGTGACATTTATCATTCGAATGGGTCTCAGACTTTATTATATGCAAATAATCTTGTAAATTAACAAAAAATTCTTCCTGAAAGGTTAATGATTAGAGGACGGACATGTATTTTCGTCATGCTGGGATCTGGACCTATAAATAGGGGTGCATATTATTAATAAAAAAGACTATTATTAGTTGGCCTACTATTGCTCCTTCTCTCTCTCTCTCTCTCTCTCTCTCTCTCTCTCTCTCTCTCTCTCTCTCAATTGTCTCTTAATAGAACGTTCAATTCCTTGTGTGTGTTTCTCGAACAATTTTTGATTCAGCAATAATAAAATTCTATATTTTGAAAAACTAATGCATGAAATATGTCACATTAAATCTAAAGTTGAAACATAGTAATTTTAATGTACTAACTACATCTTTATTATTTGTTGTTAGATAATTTTATGGACAAAAACGATTGAACTTTATGACATTAAGAATGGTTAAGTTATCAATTTTAATTGATATTTGTTTCAATATAATATTACTTCATGCGATTTAATCAAATTAGTTTTTCTTAATGTTTTTTTCAAGCTTTATAGTGTTGTATTTTGAAGGCTTTAATCTATGTTCATTGGCAATCAAAAATAGGAGTTTTGTTCTCATTGGCAATCAAAACTAGTAAAATGAATATTTATAGTCAATACATTATCATGTGACCAATGGAATAGCACTCTTCTAACCAATCATGTTTACATGTGAATGTCTTCTTATGAATCATGGTAGAGATGAAGTTATTCTTTTATTACTTATTTTAGCTCGAAGATCATCAATTGCTCGAAATAAATTCAAATTTTGACTCGGATTGAAATAAATAAGTGCACCAAGCTATGAGCCGAAAGTTTGGATTGAATTTTTTTTTGAGTTGATTTTAAGCCATACACGATTGGCTCGAACCAGCTTGAGATTGGCTTGAAGTATTTTTTTTATTTAAAAAATTTATATATATAATGCTAAATAAAACAAAATATAAGGAGCCTTGAGCCTATTTCGAGCTGGAATCGATCCAAATAATTAAATTTGAGCCAACTTGTTTCCAAATCGTGCCCGATTGAGCCAATTTCAAGCCATTTCAAGCTAGAACAGTTTTAAATAACCCAATTTGAGCCCGTTCGTTCCGATTTCAAGCTGAACTGAGCTCGATTCAATTTCGAAACGAGCTGAATTGAAATCGAATATAACAAGAGCCACACTTAATCCATTCGAGCAGATTTCAAACTGACCCCAACTCGATTCAAAATTGATTGTGTGTACATGGCTCTCTTTTAATTAGCAGCATTCTTCAATCTCCTGCCGGCAATTAAAGGGCTCTTTTTCCAAATATATTTGAATATTATTCATATATTGCAATTAATTTCATCATATATGCCAACGAATGTTTTCTTTTCATTTAAAACTAGTGGATGGCATATGTATTTCACATAATTTATGCATTTTGATTTATTTATTATTTCCAATTTCTCATCCTAAAGTATGTCATCTTGGTCATAACATTTCATGGATACTTTATTTTTGGTGGCTACAAAGGTTTAATTAATTTCATTTTTGAGACATTTACATACACACCACCCAATTCCTATGTATTTACATATCTAACACCTAAATTTTACATTTTGCAGTTTACATACACTGCTCAAATCTTTCGTATCACATGAAAAATATCACTATTTAACCTTTAAAAGGTGTCAAAATGTGTTTTTATGTTTAGGTAAGACAGCATAAATGTAAAAATTGAAGTTTAGAGATCGTTTATGTAAATATATAAGAACTGTGTGGTATTTATGAGAATCTTCCTTCATGTTTTTTTTTCAGGTATTTATTTGCTGTACACTGAGCCTAATATAATTATTATATCGAGTTGAATCATTTATTTTAAAAATTTAAATATATACATCAAAATTGATGTTTAGGCCTCAAACATATAAATATAAAGGAATTCAATTTATCATTGAAATAAAGCAATAAATAAATAAATTATTCTTAACATAATAACATTGCAATTTTTTTTTTCTTGTTATAATTGACACGCCTATGCGGTCAATTACGGTCTACATAACCAACTACGACATACTTGTAGACCACACAAGTCATAGTTGCTCACCACTACGCCCCCACCACGGCCTACGGATGTCATCATAGCCTACCACTACGGCCTACGTGACCAACTACCGCCTACGTGATTTACTGCTCGTGCAGCTTTTGACTTAGGCATCTGAGGCCTATGTGCATCATCATATATCACCCTTACAGCATATGTGACCAATTATGGCATATGTGGTTAACAACTCGTGCAGCTCTCGACTCCAGCCCCAACGGTCGATGGATGTCGTCACAGCTCACCATTACGGTCTACGTGAACAACTACGGGCTACGTGTTCAACGACTCATGCAGTTCCCGTCTCTGGCCCCCACGCCCTACAGACGTCATCATAGCTCACCACTATGGTCTGCGTGACTAACTGTGGCCTGTGGTTTACAGCTCGTGCAGCTTTCAACTCTGGCCCCACTACCTACAAACATTGTCACAGTTTGACACTACTGCCTATGTGACCAACTACAACCTGTGTTGTTCATAGCTCGTGCAGTTTTTGACTCGGCCCCAACCGCTTACGGACGTTGTCATAGCTTGCCACTACGGTCTACGTGATCAACTAGAGCCTGCATAGTTCATAGCTCATGCAGCTCCCGACTCCGACCCCCGCGGCCTACTGACATCATCAAAGCTCGTCATTATGGCCTATGTGACAAACTACGACCTATATAGTTCATAGCAATTCCCAACCCCGGTCTCTGTGGCCTACAAACGTCATCACAGCTTGCTACTACAACCTACATGACCAACTATGACATATATGGTTCATAACTTATGCAACTCCCGACTTCAGCCCTTGCGGCCTACGAACGTCGTCACAGCTCACCACTACGACCTGTGTGATTCATAGCTCGTGCAATTCTCAACTCCAGCTCTCGCGGCCTACGGATGTCGTCATAACTCGTCACTATAGCCTACGTGACCAACTATGACCTACTTGGTTCGTAGCTCATGCAATTTCCAACTCGGACCTCCGCAACCTACGAGCGTCGTCACAGCTCGCCAGTACGGCCTACGTGATTCATAGCTCGTGCAGCTTTCAACTTCGGGCCCGGTGGCCTAGGAACGCAATTGCAGCTCGCCACTACGGATCATGGCTTATGTAGCTTAAAACTTTTGTGACTTCTTACAACGATCTCAGTGGTCAACCGACGCTCCTAAAACAATCATCTTCATTTCACATTGTCAACTACTATCATAGAACTACTGCCTATAAGACAAGCTAACGCTACGACCACCGACTACAATATTAACGGCGGACTACAGCCTTCATAGCAATCAACTACAACCCTTGTAGCCTATTATCAACGAGAACTAAATTACAGCCAGAATACGGCTATTATCGATGAGCTGTTTTTATACATTTACAATGATTGTCTTTATAACTTCATCTTCCCTAATTCAAGAAAAGTATTAACTTATATACTCAAAATTACATAGTAGATCAATTCATTTGTGCAAGGCTCTGTGTTTTTTTTTTTTTCTTTTTTGGGGTTTTCACTTAAAAAGTTCTGGTAACCTTACTAGTTGCTCACTTCTAAGTGTTTGTTGGATTTCCGCGTAATGCTAAGACGGTAATTCACCATGCTACTACGGTAAATTTCTTAGCATGCATCATTAATAATAAATTTGATGTATATCACTAAGTCATAATGAATAAAACTTAAATAAAATAAAGATGGTTAATTACTAATTAAACAGCTAAGCAGTCCCTCAATTATGGCAGGTAAGGGTTAGGTTTGGTAAGTAGTAATTACTTTTTTCTAATCTTGTTTGTATTGAAATTTGAATTAATACAGGCCAGCTGCAGATTTAATTTATTGGCAAGTACTAGCTTTTGCATACTGTCGAGACGAAGAACATGATGGGTTGGCTAATGATGATAAATATACAATAAACGTACAATAATGAATATTGAGATGCTACAAAAAAGGAAGAAATCACGTGTTGAGTGATACATACCTTTGGCTGAAATAATTACAATATTAATGCGACGCTTGCTTTGATTTAACAGACATTACTTTCAACTTGTAAAGTAAATTGATATTACTGACTAAGGATCTGTTTGGGGCAGTTTATAAGTGTGGGCGGCGTTTTTAAAACGTTATCGTACCATTTAGTTTGCGTGTTTTATCAGCTTATCTGAAACTGCGTTTGAGTTTTTACACTAAATGCAGACTGCGTTTCAGGATAAGCAGCTTATCCTGAAACGCACAAGCTGCCCCAAATAGACCCTAAATTAATTGAATAATTGTTCTTTTAAGGAAAAAAAACGTATGTGTTGTCTATTGTATCTTATGTCAAATGATTTGTCTTCTTATCTTTAGGTATCACTGTCCATATATAACAAATCTATAGTTCTCCTTTGATATTCAATATATGAAAATAAATTACTATTTTTCTTAAGAAATTATAATCAAGCCACATTATTTTTATGGGTTGTCCAATATAATATTGTTATTGGGAGAATTCAGAATAATTATGTTCTTATATGAAGTGCTGCAAAATTAGGATTGATGATGATCAAAATTAAATACATCGATTAAAGATGAATATCTTATGAGCAATATAAATCNTTATATGAAGTGCTGCAAAATTAGGATTGATGATGATCAAAATTAAATACATTGATTAAAGATGGATATCTTATGAACAATATAAATTACATTATCTTGTGGGGCGTTTCTGGAATCTTGGCCGCTTTATTTTTATGCAATAATAAGAGAGATTATTTGCTTTGCGTGAACAAGAAAATTTTTAAAAGATGATCCTCTTTTTGCTATTATTATTATTTGTACACATAAGAATGTGTCTGCATGAATCTCAAAGCAGGAGGGAGGCCCATGAAAGAAGTACGATCGATCGGAAGTAGCAATAGACGATCGTTTTCATATGAGCAACGCGTGGAATCATGCATTCAACAAGAAGAGAAACCCAAAAACAACAACAAGGAGAGTATAGCTAGAGGAAAGAAGGTGAAGTGGCATGTACCCGAGAGTTCATGGAAGAATTTGTTCAGCAAGAGTTTCAATACTGGAGAACCCAGATCACCAACTAGATGTTGGGAGAGTTCGTTGCGGTCCTTAGAGTGGTCGCAGCTCTAGCATTCCCCCCAATTTTAGCTGGAGAGCCAGCACGATAAGGAACACATAACCCCCGTCAAGGAGAACTGTCGGCCAACAATGGAAGGAGGGGAATCCACTCAAAAGAAAAGCCTAATGACTAACTATAGCAGGACAACGCCAAATCTATTCCTGTGGAGGAGAGGAGCCGACCGATGCAGACCGAAGCACAAAACAACCGGAGAACGCATTCTCCCTGCAAGACTCTGGTGTTAAACCCTCAAAGAAATTTAAAATGTCGGCGCTGGAAACGTACAAAGGATGATTAGATCCCAATGACCACCTTGCGTTGTTTAAACTTCTTATTTGTTTATTGAAGATTTCAGATGCCCTCAAGTGCAAGCTGTTCTTCAAAATGCTAAGATTGACCACTCTAACGTGGTTCGTTGGATTACCCGCAGGTGTAATCACCTATTTTGTTGCATTCAATAAGCTTTCCATATCCAAGTTTGGCAGTGCCCTGAGGCTCAAGAAGAACGCTCAATCTCTATGGAAGCTGAAACATGAGGAAAATGAGATCTTGTGATTGTTTATCGTGATTTTCAAAGCAAGATGTTAGATGTCAAGGGCTTGAAGCCCAACATGGCTCAAGTCGCGCTAACACAAGGAGGAAGGTCGGAGAAGTTTTTTTTTTCTTACTTCGAACTTGCATAACCAAAGAGCTTGGTCGAGCTGTTGGAGATGACCAACAGATACATCGTCGCTTACGTGAATGCTCCTGAGTCGGTGATATTTCCTAAAGCAAGCTAAATTTCCTTTATATTTTGCACCTGTTTATGAATGAAATTACACTTTAAAGAAAGATATTTTAGTGTTTTTCTTGCATATATAAGAGGTAGGACATATGGAGCGAAGCGGAGTTGAAATTGAGCTAAATGGAGGCAAAATGGAGCATTTCTAGACCAAATTACACTTTAAAGAAGGATATTTTTGTGTTTTTCTTGCATATATAAGAGGTAGGACACATGGAGCGAAGCGGAGTTGAAATTGAGCTAAATGGAGGCAAAATGGAGCATTTCTAGACCAGGAGACCGGCGCTTGCCTTTAGGCACCAAGGCGCTCCATCCAAGTGCCTTGGCACCAGCTTACTGGGTGCTTAGGCTCTAGTGCCCAGTCTGGCAACTCAAGAGGCCGGCGCCTAGGCGCTAGCTCTGTGGCACCAAGGCGCTGGTCAGTTTATGGGCAGTTCCAGCAGTTGATTCAACATAACTAAAGGAGTTACCTGGTTTATTTAAGTAGTTCGAGTGGACACTCTTGGCTCTTTTGAGGCATGATGGAAGTGAAGAAAGGCAGAGGAGTCGTAGGAAGGTCTAGCGCTTAGTATTTTTCACTTTTAGATTTGTGAGGGGTTTTGAATGAAGTCTGTAAGGGGATCATTTCAGCATTGCAGGGAGCACTTGGATACATTGTTGAAGGGATTTTCATCTCTTTTCAGAGGATAAAAGTTAAATATTGTGTTACAATTTGTCTTGTATTTGTTGTAAACACATATTTAGTTTATTTACTTTGTTAAATGATGAGAATTTGTTTGGTGTTCTTCGTGCTTTGTCAGTAGATTTCCTTTACTTTTCTCTTGTGATGAATATGTAGGATTTGTAGGATGTGTAGAATCCTTATAGTATTGATCATTAAACATTAATGTGATGATCTTTCCTTTTGTGCTTCTTTTACTTATCATTCTGGTCAAATGGTATGTTAAAATTTGTTGTGAACCCATAAAAATTGGAAGAGTTATGGCATGAACAACTGGGAAGATCACATTGAACTAGTGGATGAAGGAAAAGTAGTCCATAGGGCAATGCAAATAGATAGGGAGATAAGTTTTGATGAGTATAACTTGAGGGTTTCTATGGTGACAGGCAGAAACATTTACAAAGTTAAACCAAACTTCTTTGCGCGCTCAGAAGAGGGTAAATAAGATTTATGTTCCTATTTGTTACTTGACATAATTACAACTCACAATATTTGATCATACAATCCACTTATGCAATCACAAGAGATAGTTATCTTTTACATCTTAATATTTATCGAACCAATTGATCTAGTTAGGTTTATCGTTAGACATAGTGAAGTAAAGTAGACCAGGACTTTTCTTAAAGGAGTTAATACCTTCAATTTTATTTGTGGGATTGACAATTTGGACTCAATAGAACCCTATATTACTAAAACATTACATATATTTGTGTGAGAAACCCCAGTGTGCAAGAATATCTAATTTTAAGAATTTAATCAAGTTGTTAGGGAGCACATTAATTTCTAGAGTCATCACTAAGACTAACATAATTGTGATAACTGTTGGGGCAGATCAGCTCGTGGATTAAAGACATCAAAAAAGACCTCCACAAGACACATGAGGACAACCCAACAAAGCACATGACCATCAAAGTTCCCCCGCTACGAGGGTCACCGCGATAACCACTTCTCCCAGCATCGAGAAGACCGGAGGCAGCCGACTAAACCCTAGAACCATCAATCATTGTAGCACTAGGAGCAAAACTGGTATAACCACTAGGTTCCCTTCAAGACACTGCATAGAGTATCCATGGTGGAGATAGTATATGACATCTAAGATAAATACTTCTTCAGGAAGGCTACGTCAATGAAGGTCGGAGCTTTCCTTTGTGATAGCAGGAAGTACTGTAAGTACCACAAATACCACAGGCATGACACAAAGGAATGAAGGCAACTACGAAGCTTGATCAAGGAATTGATCAAGCAAGGAAATTTGAAAAAAATCTTCAAATAGCCCACAAGAGGAAGTAACACTGATCAAGTAAGTACCACAAAGACCGAGAGACAGGGTAAGACTCCCACAAGAGGAACGACAAATAGCCCAATTAGCATTAATGTCATTCACATTGTAAGGTATGTGCCTACAACCTTCAAAGGAAGCGAGCCACCCAAGAAGGCGAAACAAAAAAAAAGGCAACAAACAAAGGGGCTCTGTGTTGTCACCATCTTTTTGAAGCACAAGAACCATTAACCTATCTTTTTTACTAATGATGATCTTCCCAAAAGTGAAATCTATATAATGATGTTATTGTAATAGCTGATATAATAAACAATTATCAAGTAGGGAGTATTTTAATTGACACATGTAGCTCTGTGAATGTATTATTTAAACTGGTTTTCGATAAGTTGAGCCTTACCACCGATCAAATAATCGCACCAGTCGGTCCACTATATGGATTTTCTAGAGAAATGAATGAGGCACTGGGAATGATCGGGCTCCCGGTAAGTTGGGGGGGAGAACGAGAAACAATTCACCCTTATTGAAGATTTTCTTGTGGTGGATTTGCCTCCAACCTACAACGCCCGCTTTGACCAACAGCTGTTGAACAACTTCAAAGCGGTAGTCTTCACTTACAACATCGCTGTGAAGTTTTTAAGAGGTGGAGAAATCATCAAGGTAAGGGGGACCTGTAGCAGTCTCAGTTTTGCTATTTTAAGGGCATAAGAAACGTGAAACATGACCTCTTTGATATCCAGAACGCATGGGAGGGTGTCCTCGAGACCATCGAAGCCACTAGCGAGGTCGCGACGGTCGAGGGAGATCCAGCTAGATGTTTTTTTATCAACAAGGCTTTTGATGCAGGTCTTTAGGAGTTGCTAGTCCATACCCTCTGAAATAACCAAGACATTTTTGTGTGGACGACCGTTGAGATGTCAGGTGTGTCGATTAATGATACGTGCCATAGGCTGAATGTTGATCTATCGGCCCGACCCATGAGCAGAAGATCAAAAGCTCGATCATGACACTAGTAGGGCCTATCTGAGAAGAGGTACATTCGGGAAGTGCAATACCCCACCCGGGTCTCTAACGCAGTGATGGTCCAAAAAGCCAATGAAAAGTAAAGGATGTGCTTAGATTTCACCAATCTGAACTCCACTTGTCTAAAGGACTCTTACCCCTTGCCAAGGATCGACGCCCTAGTAAATTCAAGTGTTGGCCACTCAGTCTTGAGCTTCCTTGGCGCATTCTCTGGATACCACTAGAATAAGATGCACCTGACCAACGCTGAAAAAAAAAACTACCTTATCACTTGTGAGGGTCTTTTATATTACAATGTAATGTCCTTTAAGCTAAAAAAATATCGGGGGCAACTTACCAATGCCTCATGGATGTAATATATGTAATTTAAAAAGGGAAAAAGATTGAGGTTTACATCGATGATGTATAAGTAAAGAGTCGATCAGCGGAACAACATGTCGAAGATGTAAAAGAAACCTTCCAAATACTATAAAAATTTAACATGAAATTCAACCCATAAACATGCACCTTCGGAGTCACGAACGGTAAAATCTCGGGATACATGTTGACCGCTGAAGGCATAAAGGTCAACCCAAAAAAGATCTGACACTCCNCCCTCCCCTTCTCCGCGAAGATAACCAAAGAAATCCAAAAGCTTACCGGTTGGATCACAGGGCTGATCATATTCATTTATAAGTTAGGTGATAAATGTGCTCCATTATTTAAAGTACTCAGGAGAGCTAAATGCATTGAGTGGATGCTAGAATACAAGGAGGCCTTCCGGAACCCCAAACAATCCCTCGCCTCTCCTCTCCTACATCAAAGCCGAAAGCCGAAAACCGAAAGAGACGCTCCATCTTACCTCATTGTCAGCCCTGAGGCCGTCAGCTCGGTCCTGGCAGAGAAGAGCTTGGGAAAAGATTATTATTATTATTATTATTATTATTGTTGTTGTTATTGTGATTGTTAAAGCTATCATTTTTATGCTTTCTTTACTAATGATAGGATTAGAAAAGACTTAAAGGCACTATTTTTGAAAGTACATACAATAAGGTAGTTTTGTTTCACTTATTCAAGTGGACATATTTTGAAATATATTCNTATTTTTGTTTTTTTTTTTTTTTTTCCCAACTCAATTTTGAAGTGGGACGGCAAATAATGTATTCAATACGAGAGATGGACCTTTTATCGGAACCAAAGATAAAAAATTTAAATAGATTGGGCTTTGGGTAAACCTACAATTCGATTTAACAGCTAAGACTTAGAGAGCTTATGGAGGGATCCTATTAGCAGCCAACTATTGCAAGAGCTACTAAATTGATTATTATGAATATCTCATGTTGAAGTGATATGCTTCATCAAACCATGCTATAAACCTTGCAAATTTGTCCCATTCTCGACAATATTTTAGTTATCTTGTTTATTAATTACTCAACCTTAATTAGGAAAAGTTAAAATTATATTATTTAATATAAGAGGGGAAATTGATTTAGTAATAATCATGTGCAGTATAGAGAAAATGAAGGGAACTTGGTAGTAGTGACCAATGTTGTGGAGTAATGAAGCATCCTATAGAGCAACGCACCCCAAAAATGACGTCATGACGTACCCTGATGATGGTGTAAGAATATCCTAAGATAATGCAATATGCACCCCACATGCAGTGCAGCAACACTCCCCGAAGTTGGTGAAACAATGCCCTGAAGATGATGCAACGCAGATCCTGCATACTGTGTATCTATGCACCCCAAAGACGGGGTAAATATACACCCTAAAGGTGAAAAAATAATGTACATGAAATACAGTGCAATAACACCCCTGCATACAATGCAACGATGTCTCTTAAAGAATATACATACACACCCCGCATATATTGATCAACATTTAAATTCTTACAAACAATATGAATCAGATTATCTTACTTGTGGGACATCAATAGAATCTTACCTGCCTTATTTTAAGTAATAACAAAAAGGATGACATGTTTAGTGACAAAAATATTTATGAAAGAGGGTCTTCTTTTTATCCTGAATATTATTATTATTATTAAAGCAATCATCTTCATGTTTTCTTTACTATTGATACTATTAAGAAAAACATAAAGGGAAACTCTACTTTTGAAAAGTATGTACAATAAATTAGTTCTCTTTCACGTGTTCAAATGGACATACTTGAAGCCCATAGGTCTTTTGGATCCCCTTTTATTCTCATTATTTATTATTCAAATCAATAAAATTTTGTTTAGTTAGAGTGTCAGTAAACTGATCGTAATGTTAAAAACTCTAAATTAAAAATATAAATTATTTAAAAAAGATTTATTTTCGTATGAAATTTTTGTTGTGCGCCTCAATTTTGAAGCGGGGCAGCAAAAAATATATTTGATACGAGAGATTGACCAATCACCAAAAGCAAAGATGAAAATAGATTGGTCTTTGTGTAAACCTACAATAAAATTTGACAACTAAGACATAATGAGCAAATGAAGGAATCCTACTAGTTGCCAAGTGCTACAATATCTATTATTATGATGATTTGTATTGAAACGGCCTTAATATAAACCATGCAAATTTGTCTTATCCCTAATAATGTTTTAGTTATCTTGTGTATTAATTACTCAACCCTAGTTAGTAAGAGCCATGATCATATTATTTAAATTGAGGGTTGGAATTGATTTAGTAATACTCATGTCACTATTAGCATAAGGTGAATCATGAAAATGCGACATCCCACTAAGAGAAGAAAATAAATTAATTAATTAATTAAAATAAGGGTAAAGTTGTACTATAATGATAGGAAAATATCAGCTTTTTATATGTGTAACAATCGCCTTGAAAGTGATTGTTATATTGCATCTGCTTTATTTGATCAAGGCTTTCATTGCAAGCAAAGCCTGAGGAAGGATACAATACTGTCAATTAAATTTTAATAATTGGGCTGAATGCTCCACATTTTATAGATGGACGTATGCCCTTCTAATTGGCATGTGTTGTCGAACGGGATAAAATATAAAATTCTTTTGTTATTAATTCAGTTTTCATAGTGTATGAACAAATATGAGTACAAGTGGCTGAGTCAAGCCCACATACTAAAGTGGTTGGATCGAGTCCACGTTCTGATGTGGTTGAAGCGAGCCCGTATGTCGATCTGTTCATTCTCATGTTCCTCAAAATGACGGCCTAGACCACCTGTGCAACGACAGCTATTCGAGGAAACTATCATGACTAATAAGAAGTCATCATGACCGATAAAGACATTCGTCGATCCCTTAGAAATGACGTCGGCCAACATTTGGGACTCAATCTTTTCACCGAGGTACCAGGGATGGCCATCCCACCCGCAACACCTTACATCCACATCACAACTTTCTATCATGACACTGGAGGACATAAACATAAAGTGCAAGTTGTATACAAGGAGAGGTAAAAGGATAGTCTTTCCTCTTGGGAGATCACTTTGGTATCTCCATTTTTTTCTTTTCTTTTTCTTAAATCTTTTAACTATGGATTCTCCAATGAGTAGTCTCCCTCCGGCTAAAGATCGAAACTAATATATTTTCTAAGATTTTCTCAAGAAACTCTTATCTATCTCTCTCCCTATATATGCAGTATACAAGACCCTGCATCTCAAAAGGATTATAACACATAGCAGAAACTCTCAAATTAAAATTGTGGATTTAGACGTACATATAATTAATTAGTGATTGAAACAATTGCAAATTCTTAATATGTAAATATTTAAATAATGATAACTTAAAGTTATATGATGCCTAAAAGTTTATTTTTATAGCAAATTTTAAAAGGCAAGGTTAGTACTTTTCTAATAAAATAATTAAAATATTGATCACATAATATCACGCAATCTGCTTGTCTATTAAAAACNTGATTGTTATATTGCATCTGCTTTATTTGATCACGGCTTTCATTACAAGCAAAGCCTGAGGAAGGATACAATTCTGTCAATTAAATTTTCATAATTGGGCTGAAAGCTCCACATTTTATAGATGGACGTATGCCCTTTTAATTGGCATGTGTTGTCCAACGGGATAAAATATAAAATTCTTTTGTTATTAATTCAGTTGTCATAGTGTATGAACAAATATGAGTATAAGTGGTTGAGTCAAGCCTGCATGCTAAAGCGGTTGGATCGAGTCCACGTTCTGATGTTGTTGAAGCGAGCCCGTATGTCGATCTGTTCATTCTCATTTTTCCTCGAAATGACGGGCTAGACCATCTGTGCAACGACAGCTATTCGAGGAAACTATCGTGACTAATAAGAAGTCATCATGACAGATAAAGAAATTCGTCGATCCCTTAGAGATGACGTCGGCCAACATTTGGGACTCAATCTTTTCACCGAGGTATCAAGGATGGCCACTGCACCCGCAACACCTTACATTCACATCACAGTCATGTTCATTTAAGTGCAAGTTGTATACAAGGAGAGGTTAAAGGATAGTCCTTCCTCTTGGGAGATCGCTTCGGTACCTCCATTTTTTTCTTTTCTCTTTCTTAAATCTTATAACTATGGATTCTCCGATGAGTAGTCTCCCTCCGACTAGAGATCGAAACTAATATATTTCCTAAGATTTCCTTAAGAAATTTTTATCTATCTCTCTCCCTAAATATGCAGTCATGAACAATACAAAACCCTGCATCTCAAAAGGATTATAACACATAGCATAAACTCTCAAATTAAAATTGCGGATTTAAACATACAAATAATTAATTAGTGATTGAAACAATTGCAAATTATTAATATGTAAATATTTGACTAATGATAACTTGAAGTTATATGATGCCTAAAAGTTTATTTTTATAGCAAATTTTAAAAGGCAAGGTTAGTACTTTTTTAATAAAATAATTAAAATATTGATCACATAATATCACGCAATCTGCTTGTCTATTAAAAATNTATGTAAATATTTAAATAATGATAACTTAAAGTTATATGATGCCTAAAAGTTTATTTTTATAGCAAATTTTATAAGGAAAGGTTAGTACTTTTTTTAATAAAATAATGAAAATATTGATCACATAATATCACGCAATCTGCTTGTCTATTAAAATTTTCTTTTGAATATTATTGATCATAAGTAAAATAATTATAGATGCAAATAATATTATATATATGTATAAGTACATATATCCTCATGTATGAGCTGTCAAATTAAGATCAAAATCATTCAAAGAGCACGGCTCTAATTAAGATCAATCATGTTCATTTAATGAAGACCGCCTAATTAATATATATATGTATGTATGTATGTATGTATGTATGTATGTATGTATGTATATGTAAAGGTATAGTTATATTTTATTTATTAATTAATACTTTATTTTTGCATAGGTGCATAAAGCAGTTATTTATGTATATATTTATATTTAGCCTACTTCAAAATATTTAGAGTCTATCAATCATAGAGTTGCTGGCCTACATTAAGTATATATTTATATTTCAAGTGTTAGTGTATTTTTTTTTTTTTTAAGGAATGGCTCCGATCGTCACTAATGCACCTAACAATTCGAGTATTTCACCCTATATATTGGAGGAATCGAAACCCATAACAGAGAGGACATACACCGCTAAAACAAATGCTCTACCAGTTAACCTTGATACGCGGCGCCATGTGTGTGTGTATACGTGTGCATATTTGCATGCATGCAAATTTCAAACATAAGATCTTTTATTAAAGGATAGATATGTAAAGACATAAGAATTGTGGGCTGCCATGGTAAGTTTCCTTTGATTCCGGTGAACGGGATTTCTTGAAGTCCTATTTCGGTAAAATATTTAATTAAATAAGACTTCGTATATATTACCTCTGCACGAAGATCTTCTCCTTATTTTCATAATATTTTTATGGGTGTTGGTAGGTCGGAATACTTTGGGCATACCATGTAGGCACGTGCTATTTTTGTTAGGTCGTGGGTTTAAGGATGTGATATGATTCATACCGTCGATCGTACGTCCAATTTATTTTATCGAACCTAATATTTTTTTTAATATTTTTTTGAGATAGTTATAAAACCTTAAAAAGTCGTCAAAGTTAGTCAACAATTAATTAGTAAATTATGATTCTTTTATCGATATAATTATTATTATTTTTATTTTGCAATATTTGTAGTTTTTATTGCAATTGATTTTGGTATATTGAGAGCAAAAATATTTACACAAATCTTTTGTTTAGCATTATGGATATGTTAAGAAGATTTTACAATATTTGTGGTATCATTATTTAAGCTTAGGTGGGTTGGCAAGATAGGAGACACACAAAATCTAAGCTTTTTAACTGTATTAGACTAATTATGACACTCATATGTGTTAGTATGAAATAATATTTTTTCATTAGTTTGATTAGGAGAAACATTAATTTAATAAGGGAATATGACAGTGCCACTTTATTGTTTGAATATATTAGCTGGCCACAATTAAAAATAGGTGAAACTTCTACATGTTAAAAGTTATTTTTGTATGTCAAATCTAACTGAAACTAGTTTATCATATGCATGTGTTAGAATGGAAATGAGGACCAAAGAGCATGTGCATGAAGATCCTAAGCACTCTTCTGTTTCTTTTTCATTTTTTTCAGTAAAAGGGTTAATTTGCTTATATTTTTTTTATTATATTAATGGATATTAATCTTCTATTAAAACATCCATGGGTATGTATGTGTGTGTGTGTGTGTGTGTGTGTGTGTGTAATTTTATTTTGTAATTTGTAGCATTATGGATAGTAATTTGGTGTTGGATAAGATTGATTAAATAGGATTTTCTTTTTTTCAATTAAGCTAGCTTACAAGGGTTAATTGTTAGAAACGGTGGAGCCCGGTCCACTATGCTTGGGCAGTTACTTGCTTTGGAAATTCACACATCTTTACAAATAACAACTCCTGTCTTCCTCTTTTGTGAAGTGAAGCATCTATTTGTTCTCTCCTATTCATGATAAAAGCTTTGAATGGCTCTCCTTGGGTTTAGTAGTCACGCTTTGATTTCTTCTTCGGTTTCCTCAGGATAGAGGAATGTTTACTCGGGGCAGAGGAAGAGAAGTGCAAGGAGGAGCAATTCCTTGCGGCAGAAGAAAGAAGAAGGAAGAAGGAAGAAGAAGAAGATTGTTCTCCTTAAGCTTATTCTTGGTGGCTTGTGGCAGAGAAAAAATTGGGTTTATTTCTCTTGTAAGTTTGTCTTCTTCGGTGTATCTCGGTGTAGAGTTTTCTTCGGTGTATCTCGGTATAGATAGAGAAGAACAGAGAGAGAAGAAGAGAGAGAGCAACGAAGAGTGAGAGATTCTTCTTGTAAGTCGAGGTGATCAACTGGTGTAAATTCCTCAAGTAGTCAAATCCTCTGCAACTCCGTGGACGTAGACAATTTACCGAACCACGTAAATTTGTGTGTTCCGCTGTGTTGTTCTTTTCTGGTGTGATTTTTCTCATTCTATTTTTCACTTCGTCGATCGTTCTCTTCTTTGATTTATAAATATACCACATCAACTGGTATATCTATAGATCTCACAATAACAACATTAATTTCACTTGAAGAATGATTTTTTTTTAATTTAATGATTAGTTAATCAAGTTCCTTAAAGATTCTTCTTTTTACACCAATCAAAAATTTTATCTCCCTTAAATTATTCCTTGAAATAAAATATGCCTAAGAAGAGCTTCAATTGAAAAATCCAACCAACTAAGGCCCCGTTTGGGGCGACTTAATGCTTGTGGCGAGGCCCAAGGCCGTTGGGCGTGTGTTTGATAAAAGCAATATGTCCACTTAATTAGATAATTTGGAGGAAACACGGGTCGCAGGTTCGACCCCACGACCCGCGTTCCTTCGCTAATAGTTGACGGGGCTTCTCTGCTGAAACACTCGCAATTCCCTACGCCTCTGCCCCTCTCACGATTCTTGCCCTAACTTTCTTCTCTCGCGATTGTTATGAGGATCCGTCTTATGTGATTCTTGCCCTTACTTTTCGGTGGTTGTTGCAGTGAGCTTTCCATTCTTCCTCCCCCTCTCTTCTCTGTTCTTCGGCTCAGCTTGGATCATTGGCTCTGCCCTTTGTGCAGTGATTCCTCTTCTTCTCGCTTTTTTTAGGTATTCTCTACCTTAACTATACGATCGCTTTTGATTTTGCAAACACTAATACTCAATAATTTTCTTGAGTTCTTTGTGCTCTTATCCTTCCATGGCTTTCACTTGATGTTGGATTTTGAGATTTTTTTTGGATTCTCTGATATGCTCGGATGATGATTATGGGGACTTTATGCCACATCATGTTGATGGACTTGGTTTATGTTTGATATATTATGTTAATCTTATGGACCGAAAGATGCTGGTGGTTGTGATTGCATGTGCACTAAATTGGAAATATCAATGGCTATTTTGAACATATATGAACCATGTGTTGGTGTGTGGAGGTGGTGGCAGTGGTGTTGTGGATGTATTGGTGTGTGAAGGTGGTGGCATTAGTGGTGTGGAGGTGTTGGTGTGTGGAGGAGGTGGTGGTGGTGTTGTGGATGTGTTTGTGTGTGGAGGTGGTGGCAGTGGTGTTGTGGATGTGTTGGTGTTTGAATGTGGTGATANTATATATATATATATACATGTATGTATACATGTATACATGTGTATGTATGTATGAATGTATATGTAAAGGGAAAATTATATTTTTATTTATTAATTAATACTTCATTTTTGCATATGTGCATAAAACAGTTATTTATGTATATATTTATGTTTAGCCTACATCAAAATATTTAGAGTCTATCAATCATAGAGTTGCTGGCCTACATTAAGTATATATTTATATTTCACGTGTGAATGTATTTTTTTTTTATTTATTTTAAAGGAATGGCCGAAGAGTATTATTTGAGTTCCGGTCGTCACTAATGCACCTAACAATTTGAGTACCTCACCCTATATGTTGGAGGAATCGAACCACAGAACAGAGAGGACATATACCGCTGAAACAAATGCTCTACCAGTTAACCTTGATATGCGGCGCCATGTGTGTGTATATGCGCGCGCACATTTGCATGCATGCAAATTTCAAACATAAGATCTTTTATTAAAGGATAGATATGTAAAGACATAAGAATTGTGGGCTGCCATAGTAAGTTTCCTTTGATTTCGGTGAACGGGATTTCTTGAAGTCCTATCAGTACGCAGGCATTCAGGTTTATAAAAATATTTAATTAAATAAGACTTCGTATATATTACCTCTGCACGAAGATCTTCTCCTTATTTTCATAACATTTTTATGGGTGTTGGTAGGTCGGAATACTTTGGGCATACCTTGTAGACACGTGCTATTTTTGTTTGGTCGTGGGTCCAACGATGTGATGCGATTCACACCGTCAATCGTACGTTCAATTTATTTTATCGAACATAATATTTTTTTAATTTTTTTTTTGAGGTAGTTATAAAATCTTAAAAATTCGTGAAAGTTAGTCCACAATTAATTAGTAAATTATGATTCTTTTATGATATAATTAATTTTTTTTTTTCAATATTTGTTGTTTTTATTGTAATTGATTTTGGTATATTGAAAGCAAAAATCTAAGCTTCTTAAGTGTATTAGATTAATTATGACACTCATAAGTGTTAGTATGAAATAATCTTTTTTCATTAGTTTGATTAGGAGAAACATTAATTTAATAAGGGAATATGACAGTGCCACTTTATTGTTTGAATATATTGGCTGACCACAATTAAAAATAGGTGAAACTTCTACATGTTAAAAGTTATTTTAGTATGTCAAATCTAACTGAAACTAGTTTATCATATGCATGTGTTAGAATGGAAATGAGGACCAAAGAGCATGTGCATGAAGGTCCTAAGCACTCTTCTATTTCTTTTTCATATTTTACTAATAGGGTTAATTTGCTAATAAATTTTTATTATATTAATGGATATTAATCTTCTATCAAAACATCCATGGGTATGTGTGTGTGTGTGTGTGCCTATATATATATATATTATATATTGTTATTTGTAGCATTATGGATAGTAATTTGGTGTTGGATAAGATTGATTAAATAGGATTTCCTTTTTTCAATTAAGCTAGCTTTCAAGGGTTAATTTCACTTGAAGAATGATTTTTAAATTTAATGATTAGTTAATCAAGTTCCTTAAAAGATTCGTCTTTTATTACACCAATCAGAATTTTATCTCCCTTAAATAATTCCTTGAAATAAAATATGCTTAAGAAGAGCTTCAATTGAAAAATCCGACCAACTAAGGCCCCGTTTGGGGCGACTTAATGCTTGTAATGAGGCCCAAGGCCATTGGGCGTGTGTTTGATAAAAGCAATATGTCCACTTAATTAGATAATTTTGAGGAAACACGGGTCGCGGGTTCGACCCCACTACCAGCATTCCTTCGCTAATAGTTGACGGGGCTTCTCTGCTGAAACACTCGCATTCTCTACGCCTCTGCCCCTCTTACGATTCTTGCCCTAACTTTCTTCTCTCACGATTGTTATGAGGCTCCGTCTTATGCAATTATTGCCCTTACTTTTCGGTGGTTGTTGCAGTGAGCTTTCCATTCTTCCTCTCCCTCTCTTCTCTGTTCTTCGGCTCGGCTTGGATCATTGGCTCTGCCCTTTGTGCAGTGATTCCTCTTCCTCTCGCTTTTTTTAGGTATTCTCTACCTTAACTATACAATGGTTTTTTTTATTTTGCAAACACTAATACACAATAATTTTCTTGAGTTCTTTGTGCTCTTTTCCTTCGATGGCTTTCACTTTATGTTGGATTTTGAGAATTTTTTTTTTGATTATCTGATATGCTAGGATGATGATTTTGGGGTCTTTATGCCACATCATGTTGATGGACTTGGTTTATGTTTGATATATTATGTTAATCTTATTGACCGAAAGATGTTGGTGGTGGTGATTGCATTTGTACTAAATTGGAATACCAATGGCTATTTTGAACATATATGAACCATGTGTTGTTGTGTGGAGGTGGTGGCAGTGGTGTTGTGGATGTGTTGGTGTGTGAAGGTGGTGGCATTAGTGGTGTGGATGTATTGGTGTGGAGGTGTTGGTGTGTGGAGGTGGTGGTGGTGGTGTTGTGGATGTGTTGGTGTGTGGAGGTGGTGGTAGTGGTGTTGTGGATGTGTTTGTGTGTGAAGGTGTTGGTGTGTGGATGTGGTGATAGTGGTGGTGTGGATGCGTTGGTTTGTGGAGGTGTTGGTGTGTGGAGGTGGTGGTGTGTATGGGTTGGTGTGTGGAGGTGTTAGTGTGTGAAGGTAAATATGTGTGGATGTGTTGGTATTAGGATGTGGAGGTGGTCTACTGGTGTAGTTTGGAGGTGGTGTGCAGGTTGTTGTGTAGACAGTGGT
Organism: Phalaenopsis hybrid cultivar; assembly: GCA_002079205.1. Lineage (NCBI taxonomy): Eukaryota > Viridiplantae > Streptophyta > Magnoliopsida > Asparagales > Orchidaceae > Phalaenopsis > Phalaenopsis hybrid cultivar. The sequence goes on along the minus strand of JXCR01140599.1, from coordinate 35,935 downwards.
GATGATATTATGTTATTGCTATTTTTTTTTTGAGTTGTGGTAAATATTTTTTTTATGGTAAGCATATATGTTGATTAGTTTTTTTCATGCTAATAATACAATTTCTAAAACAAAAGAGGTCAGTACATCTTACGATAGAGTGCATTATTTATGTTATTTTTGTGCGAACAGAGACACTTAAGGAACACTTGAATTTCATTTTATTTCAGTTGGACATTTTATATTTGTTTTTTGATGGGGTTGTTGGCCCTGCTGCCTTGGATTTTAATTTTTTCATCGTGATGCTAATGCTTATTTGCATTTTTTACTTTTCATCATTATGTTTTGTATTTTTTTATCCAATTTTATTTGCAATTAGTGTTTGTTTATGTAATTTTATGACATTTTATGTCTTAGCTACATGGATGCAAATAGAGGAAAACGTGGAAGGAGAATGACAGCTGCAGTATGTTTGATGCATGAGTATTTTAACTCATACATAGCGCGCTCTCCATGTGTGACATCCTCATACATTGGCGACAAGTGGGTTGGGGAGTTGCTTGCAGGCCACCTAACAAGATTCAACAATATGTTTTGTATGACATGACCTATATGCATCAATCTCTTGGAAGAACTACATAAGAATCATGGACTTCACAAGAGGTGCTAGCAATAACCCTCTACATATCATCACAGAATGAATCTATTATAGGAGCCATAAAGAAATTCCAGCACATATCCAAAACAATTTGTAGCTTTTTTTTTCAGTTAGGTTGAATGCATGGTTGTTTTTTCATCACAAGTCATCAAATCATTTGACCCAACAATCGAAAGGACTCCCATAAATATTTCACATGACACGCGGTATATGTCATATTTTCATGTAATATTTCTTTTCACTAAACACAGTTTTCAAATGAATACAGTAATTTAGTTAACCTAGTTTAACTTCTTAGAATCGTACTGAAGCGGTTGATGGAACACAAGCGGATACACGTGTTCCAAATAATAAGAAAATTGTATTCATTCGATGATGGGGTTCACCAACGCAGAATGTCATGGTTGTATGTGACTTCAATATGAGCTTTACTTTTGTCATGACCGGCTGGAAGGGCAGTTCACATGATTGTCGGATTTTCAAACTTGCAACACAAACTGAGAAATACAACTTTCCTTATCCACCCTCGGGTTTGATTGAGATTGTACTAGTCATATATTAATCTTCCTACAATACTAATCATTGTATTAACGTCAGGTAAATATTATTTGATCGATGTTGGATAGTCGTTACAAAGAGGGAATCTGAAGCTCCGACCTGATGTGAAATATCTCGTACCTAACTTTGAGAGAGTCAGTCATATCACTTGGGGCAGGAGAGAAATGTTCAAAAAGAGACACTCTCCTTATGCGGTGTCATTAAAATGACATTTAGAGTTTGGAAGAACAAATGGGTCATACTGTGCGACATCCCAACATATATGTTTCTCAAACAAGTGCAGATTGTGCTAACCATGATGGCTCTTCGCAACTATATTCGGTTGCATCTGTCCCACAACAAAATTGACTTTTCAGTATGGTTGATGAAGATCATTCACACGTCCCTGCTGAGGCACATGAATATCGTTTTAAACAATCTTTGTCGCATGCCGAAATTGATGGGCCTGAGACTTGAACTCAACATGAGGAAGGTATAAGGGAGATGATAAAGTTGAGGGAACGAACTACGGAAATTATAGTTAGAGGTTGAATTGAGAGAACATCTATTTTTTGTTGCTATTGTTGGTTATATGCATATGTGACACACATGAGCTCAGTATCACGGAGTTAAAGAAAACTAAGAATTTTTTTTTTATAAGGTTTGTTGTCTTCTTGTAGTGACTGTTTCGTTAATTTATATACTCTGAGACCTCACAGTTGCATAAGACTTTATTTGATTACTTCTATTATTAATTTTTACTAATGCTGCATCTAAGGATATGTGTTTTGCATCTTTAAGACTTCAAAAAAGATGAGCTCGAGGATTTTCGTTAACTCTGAAGCATTGTACTGCTACTGTAGACTATATTATTCTCTGCTTACTTCGCGACAATCACATAACTACGAGAGACAGTTTTACAATCGTCCAAGAAGAAGAATAGGAAACTGACTCCTTCAAGTGGGTAGATAGGTTGGTGGATTCCACCACCAAGAATTATCAGGCGTGGAGAGTTTACTTGCTTACTTTGCGACAACTACATAATTACGAGAAATTGTTTTACAGATATCCAAAGAAAAGAACAGAAAAATGACTTCTATAGGTAGGCGAATGGGTTAGTGGATTCAACCGTCGAGAATGATTGAGCATGGAGAGTTTCCCTATTAGACGACTTATCTCGTGACAAACACTAGTTGCACTTCAAAAATAATATTACCACATTCTTAATTATTTTTTTAGCATTTTTTTTTTATTTTGATAGTCGTGCTACTCACTGTTAAGTGAGGTGTCCATTTTTACTATGTAATATTCGAACTGGACATTTACTTTCAAGTATGGAATGTGCTAATACGAACAATTTTATTGTAAACAACATTACAACGCAAGAGCAGAATGATCATTTGATCAAACATAACTGCAGCACAACTATTTTAAAACTACAAAAAAAACAAAAATCAGCTTATCAAAAATAGCATCCAACCACACATGTTGTGCAACAGCTTTTAAATAAGCTGCAACCGCCCCAAACAGTGCCTAAAAAAGAATGATTGAGGCAACAGAATGACCAATTATTTTGATTCAATTGTTGTCATAAAATTTCAATCTAGCCCATCAGGACCCAATAAACAGCCCATATTATTAATTATTTATTTTATTTCCTTCTCACATCACCTTTTTAAAAGTGCAAAGTTCAATATAATGCAAGATTTTTTTTTTTTTTTGTTCATGTTTAAATACCGAAAGCACAATATAACAATCAACTCATAAATTCAAGTGATCATAAATATATTTATAGCATAAACCTAACTTATTTACATATAAATTAACAAAATTAGCTTGTATTAGAAAATACTTTTAAAATATATAATAACAAATTCAATAACAATAATTTTTTTTACTTCAAAAAATTTGAAAGGTAAAAAATGACTTAATAAAAATGGCAGTTAATAATTAAAAAAAAAACTTACAATTTATAAGATGACCAGCGGCAGAACCCTCTTTTTGAATGGGCAAAATTATTAAATGTTTATTGTTTAAAAAATAATGGGCAAATAAACATATACTTGTTAGTAGGGATGTGATTTAGCTCAAATATCTTTAATCGCTTGAAAATTGATTCAGCATGGCTTGAGTTATGATATGATCTGCATAATGAAGTATAAGTCAAAACTTTGGATTAAACTTTTTCAAACTGAATTGGAGTCATGCATAAATCAACTGACCCGAGATCAGCTCATAGTATTTTATATTTATAAAAATTATATATATGATGCTAAGTAATATTAAATATAAGGACCCATAGCTAATTTCAAGCTGAAACGGATTCAAATTACTCAATTTGGGCCAGTTAGTTTCAATTTTGATTCGGATAGAGCCAATTCCGAACTGAAATAGATCCAAATAACTAAATTTGAGGCAGTTCATTTCGATTTCGAGTCAGATCCAGCTCGAAATCGAATATAACAAACCACACAAGCCGATTTTTGATAAAAAACTCAAATTCAGGAACAGGCTACATTACATCAGCCCGTGTAAGCAGAAAGTTGCGTTTACAACAAATTAAAAGCTCGGCTGGAAAGCATTCAAGCAGCAAAATCAACAAAGAAATAAAATTTTCGTGTTAAATATGTAAAAACTGAAGTTCCATAGAAATTGAGCGGTATGTATGCAAATCTTCTTAGTATTTAAGAAGAGGAACTTTCTAATTTCATTGAAACGGAACAAAGCTAAGCGAATGGTTAATATGCCATGAACAAAATAAAATTCACATATCAAAACTCAAAATTTGTCAACTGCAGGACCGCCTAATTACAAGAATCCCCAGTGTAGTCCCTTCCAATAATATAGTAGTAACCCCAAGTGATAAGTAGCCAACACATAAGACTTAGTCCTGGGAAATTATCTCATTCTTTATGGGCAAAATTTTGGCCTCTTCCATATTCACATCACTGTTTAAGCACAAGACAGACAGAACAATCATAACATATTTTGCTGATTTTTAATAAAAAGTAGAAAATAAGCATTAGATTGATTCAAGATCCATAAACCCCATTTTGCAAAAACAAATGGCATTTTTTTAAGAAATATTGAGCGAAAAAGTAATTTTCTTGTACCAAAAAATCAATTGGGCTCATAGCATACCTGTCTGCGGCTTCAGTTTTAGTGATATAAGTGATATTTTTTGATGAAAGTAGCTCAAAGAACTCGTGGAGATCCAACTTCTTCTGATTTTCATATAGATAATGCAGGAATTCATTGAATTTCTTTGGTTCCTGTACAAAAAAAATTACAGATATTAGTTGCTAGAAGCACGTGCCTTATAAATGATGGCTTTATTGAAAACATGCGCATTTAAAACAATATAAACTGGTATATTCCTGAAAATGATACAAAGCAGATCTTCATATGAAAAAACTAAAATAAGATTCTCCAAATGGAAATGTCGTCATATTCCATTTGAATAGAGGTGCTTATTGAACTTCGGCACATGATGTCTGGGAATGTTCGAATGATGCAGAATATCTTGCTATTTCAGATTTGGGCACATTCCTGCCATGCAGACCAAAATTGCAACAAAAAAAAAATTAAGAATCATTTGCATGATCTTCTTCTATTTCCAATCACTATCTAACCAGACCGTTTGCTTAGCATAATCTATAAGAAAAAAATCAAAATTGGTTACCTGCTCCAGAATGCAACTGCTGCGAAGAGCCATCAAACATTCAGCTGCATTAAGGAAGTTATCTCCTAAAAAAGAATTTTCCAACAGGCCATAAATATGGCCTTGCATTTCTTTAATTGCTTTTTCGACCCACTTTGATCCATCTCTGCGTGCCATCATTGCTTCAAAATCTTGAAGCGGATTAGAATGCCCAATTTTTTCAACCTTGACTGCAGAAGGAGAGGCACTTTGATAATCAATTGCTTTAACAACAGCAGCAGTTTCTTCATTAGAGCCTGATGGTTTTTCTAGCAATGCAAGTTTCTTAGGCCGCCCTTTCTGCAAGAAAAAAGGTCCCTTCAATTTTTATGTGCCTTGAACAAATTAATTCTTTGAGCGTTAAAGATGTAATTTTAAAAAATTCAACCTTTGGATTATCCTTCAGCTCAATTTGCTTTCTGAAATTATCAACTTCAGACGTCAGTGCAGAAAGAGTATTAGGATCAGGTCCAGTCATCCTCATAAGGGTTGCGTCAAGTTCGGGGAGCTGAGCATCTGGATGCTTCCATCTTAAATCAAGGGAGTGATAGAAACGCTGAAAAAAAAGGGCCATAAATCTCAGTAATAATAAAAGAAAACTCATTCCACGTATTACATAAAGTCACAAGACATCCGAACAATGCCGAAAAAACAAAATGTAATTTGTATGTTTGGCAACAAGTTTATTTTTTTTTCCCCTGATGGAATGAAAGCAGAGTAGATTACCAAACAAGTTAAAAAAGATAGAAATGCATTCAATGAAGTACAAATTTCAGCAGTTCCACAGTTTTAAAGGCTCCAAAACTGTTTCCAATATAAATTCTCATGTGTCGCTCAAAAATCATTTTTAAACTCATAAAGAACAATGACACAAAAGAGAAAAATGATTCATATAGCCGACCACGTTGTGAGATTAAGGTTTTGTTGTTGTTGTTGTTGTAAAGAATAATGACGTTGGCCCTTTGCCTGCAAGCAAGAAGAATGCCCATATTGTTCGAGCTCCCTCGATTCAGCTAACATTCATTTCGGAAATCCAAAGTATTTCCAATTAAATCAACATATTGGTTACACTTGATTACATTTTTGAATAAATTGAGAATAAATTAAAAAAACAAAAATAAACAAAGCATTGGTAAAACAAGCATTCACACAATTCTCAAACTTTAAGCACAGTCAATTGAAAGAACCTGATATTGACAATTATAAGTTAGTCAGGTCAGCTGTTGATTAAAATATCATAATGTAATATCCTGTATTCAACCCTAAATTCCAGAATTAGAGCAATTTGACCTTTCTTCCAACTGTCCTCGGGTCACTATTAAACCCTGACTAGGGAGCTCACGGGTAAGAAATTAGAAAGGAACATGCGAACAAGATGAAAGCGAGCGGCGGTGAGAGACTCAAGGGAGGCATTGTGAGTGCAAGCAAGGCCAGCAATTGCATGCAAGCAGCCCATGGCGAAGGCATGGGCTGTGAGGTGTGGCAAGAAATTCAATTATTTGCTTTAGGACTTCAAATTGGAAAGAACAGATGATGACTTTTGGCTTGCAAAGGAAGATGAAGAAACTAGGGTTCTTGTGGAATAATTGTTCTTCCTCTTCTTCCTTGCAGGAAATAAAACTGTATTTTATTTCCTCCTTAAGTAGTAGCAGCTCATGAGTAGTTATTAGCACTGACGTTAGATTATGTAAGGCAATGAAACCTTTAAACAAGTTAATCCTAAACTTCTAAAAGTCTTTGATGATTAGAATATATGAGCATAAGATAGGAATTTTCTTTCACTTTAGAACAAAATACAAAGTCTCCTATTATTTATATTTAAAATTGAATCAATCCTGTTTATCATTTAACCTCAGGACAAATATTCTCAAATAGTTTTATTATTGAACTCCAAACATTCTTTGGGATTAAAAGAAATTATATGTTGATTATTTTTATATAAATCGTGCGGGATTATTAGAAGCATTATAATAAGTTAATATATAATTTATGTAATAAAAATGATGAAAAAAATTAATATGAAAATGAAACTTAGAGTATTAAACATTTCATGAATCCTAGGCCAATGAAATTTCCCATAGCATATTTAATTAGAAAATATTAGATAATTCATTAATATTTAAGACTAGAAATAATGTATAAATTAAAGAAATCTTTAGAAGCATTTATTTCTATAATAAGCTTATTGCGATAGTATTGGAAATTCAATGATTTGAATGTATAATTGATTTAGGTTCTTTGACTTTAGGGTTTGTGGAGCCTTATATGTTGAAGCAAAAATGATTGAAATTGGATCGAAAGTTCAATAAAATTACAAGTCACCGCATGATTTCCACATAACTGTCGTTCTAAATAATTCTCGCGTCAGCCCCTAAGCTTTCTCATGCAACTAGGAAACCAGAAAAGCAATATTTTGGCAGCATTGCGACAATAAATGGACCACAAGGAATAATCTAAGGGCAGCAAACCCAAACCTGTAGTACTGGATTTGGTGTTAATTCAGGTTTCAGCAACTCCTGGCCATCTGGGGCTAGATCTAGCATTTTGACTAAGTTATCTGATGACTCCTGTTGTAGTTCATTTGGCAGGCGTGATGCAGCTAGATTACTAAATGATGGAAACTGAAACTCTCTCACATCCTCGGCAAAGGGAAGTACATTCAAGTAAAATGAATCTGGCTGCAAAAAACAAGAAATTATGTCCTTCAAATTGCATGAAAAAAATAAAAAAAAAATCCTAAACACATAAGAAAAAGGAATTAAAAAATATAGTAGGTCAAAATGGGTGGGGTGAAACCTCACAATATTATCAGAAGAAGAGATATTAGGTGTCAATACTCCAATTATGACATTCCCTTGTCCCTGTCTCCATACACAACGCATAATTGCAACCTTGTTCATTTCTTTCATAGCTCTTGCCAGGGAAGAAACTGCTAGGATTGCTTTTACATTACCCGGTTCAGGAATAAATACATATACATCCTTCATGTAATAATGCCTTCATCAAGCAAAAAGAAGACCATGAAAACCAAAGGTTATTGCTGGCAAATCAAAATACTGATAGATGTGCTGAAAACTGAACAATTTGGAAAAAAAAGAAAAAAAAAAGATATAAACCTGCTAGAAATTGAAATATAAAAAGTTAAATTTCTTAGCATTTGAGGTCTTCACAGAAGAAAGCAGTTCTTACCGCATAATGTTAGAAGCATCAGTAAAACCAAGAAGCTTCACACTTTTTTCCGGTGTAAACTTTACTGCCTCCCATTCTGCCGAGGATATAGGAACAATTTGAGGTCCATATCGATAGCCTTTTATCCTTTGTTCTGGGGGAACAATCCTATCAAAATCTTCCGTGTTTTTGTATTCATAATCAATTTTGAGTTCATGAGTGGCAAATTTATCATTTCCTGGTGCTTTGTCAGAATATTTGTTCAATGTAGGAAATTTCTCCTCTGATGTTTTCTTGTAAACCCAAACCTAGTAGTGGAACAATCATAAAGTACCATTAGTAAAAATATTGCCAAGCAAACCTGATTCCACAGAGGAGTCACTAAACGTACTCTAGTGTACAAGAATGCATGAAAATGTGCATCAAAGTTTCATTTCATGCTAAAAATATAACTATAAAAGAGTTCTGAATATTTACGCTATGCATAACTGCATAAACTGTATTCCAAAGCAGAAATTTATCGAGGAAAATGCCATTTTACTTATTTATAAAGCAAACTACAATTATTCTCTTAGATCTAGGATCCATGTTGAAGTAAGAAAACCTTGAAAACTCTAAAAAAGACGCTATAAAATAAGGAAAATAGATAAAGAAAAAAAAAACGAATGTAACAAGATGATCAAAACCTCATGTTTGAAAGGCAGCACACCTCATCAATTTCAAATCCCAAAATAGGTGAAGAAGAAAAAAAATGTTTACATATAAGAGTTTTTTTTATGATATACACTGTGTTGTATGATTCAAAATTCTCATATTTATAAACAAAAAATAACAAACTACTAAAAAAATTGCTAACCACTAACAAATTTCAGATGAACAAGTGAACTGCTAACAAACAAGCTGCTTAAAACCGGCCAATAATTTATTAACATACTTAACAACGTTAACTGAACTAATCTTTACAAAGTAATGACATTTAAAAGATAAAATATCTTTAAAAATATGCAAAATAAAAATTGTTTACACGTAACCATCAGTAAAAGTCAGAGAAGCTTAAGTTCTAACAATATTATAAGCATTTCTATAGTTGAATAAAACAGACCTTCAGCATCCAAAAATAACAACATTCCATCAATATCTATGTAATTAGTTTTGACATCATAATAATGGTTCTATAACATCCACTTGGCACCTTTTCATTAAAACATGTCACATTTTCCAGATAATCAAAAAGAAAGCAACTTAAAACACAATGCAATCCCGGCACTTTGAAATTAGTGATTCAAGACTAAAAAATTATGAGAATAGAAATTCAGACAAGTGAATGAATAGCTTCAAAGCAAATTGATAAGTTTCAATGAAAATATACCATGTAAGCACATAGACTAACATTTCAAAAGCATGTAAATTGAAAATAAAAAAGGAAACAAATTACTTATTTGCCGTTATATAATAAAACAGCTTACATTAATCTAAACAACTAAAGTTCACTAATAATTATCATGTAGGGTACTAGCTTTTATATGAATAGACATATATCTATACTGTGATTCAGTCCTAATGAATAATTTGATGACTAATCCCTACAACGAAGAAAGCTGAAATGAGTTACATAACGAATTACACAACCAATGGAAAGAAGCACGTGGAACAAGAGGCCATGTAAAAGATGGAAGCTGACGAGTGTAGCTAATACCCATACCTCTTAACCATGCATATAAGAAGTTATAAGGATGAAATTTCTTTTAAGGGGGTATATATTAAAAACAAAGTTCTACTAAAAAAAGTTTCCCACATAACGAAAAAATCAACAAGATCAAATTGATGATTCAAGGGATTCGAAGGGTAAAAAGCCAAGAGCAACCATAAAAGGGTGATACCATAGAACAAAACAAGGTTTTCTTGACAGGCTTACCTAGTCGGCACCTGCCTTATAAGGTCCTACCCAACAAAAGCATGGCCAGCCACCCATATGTCAACATGTTAAGGCATCTGACTGATATTTTCTCAACGCCCATATTGGTTGGTGCCTAAAACTTGCTTGCATCTACTGGGTCCCACCAGGAGCATAGTGGACCAATATTGCGTAGTAATAATTGGTAATAGCTTCATGAAATTTTTCACGATTGTGTACTAACAGATCAATTAGAGCCGGCCAAAGACATGGACAAATGACTTTGTCTGGCCAAGAGAATGCAGAAAAAACTACAGGGCCATGTCAATAGCCATTAAGAAAAAAATTGAACAGGAAATTCATGTGTGGCTGTCAAATAATTAAATGATAATAAATCTCATATGGAAACATCAAATGATTTGCCTAGTAATTTTATAAGTAAATCATTTACAAGCAACAATAGCAGCAATGTTCACGTTCGCAAAGCAAATTTGGAGCATTGGTCACTTGTAGTAGATGGACTCGAGAATTTTAGAGGTTGCAACAAAATATTTCATATTAATTTGAATATATATAAATATATATATATCCATATTCAGTTATTTATTTATCATTTTATTGTTGATCAACTGATCGTAGGTTTAATTTGCTGGCCATTATGAATTTAACATATTCTAACAGATTATATGATCTGAAATTTTGTATTCATCTATTAAATTTGGCAATTGAATTGAACTAAGTGAGCACCTTTGACTTTCCCAAACAAGCAAAAAACAAAGGAATCCTCTTAAAAATAAAAAAGGGGCTTAACATGCACACACATGCCCATCCAAAATAACTGCAGCCAAAGCACGCACAGCACATCACTCAAATCATCACCACAGCTCACATAGAAAAAGGACCAAAAAATAAGGAAAGATGAGCATACTTCCTCACTCTTCAAATACTTTAAGGCAATGACTCAATTATCATAAAATTAACACGTTAATTCCAATGAACTCATCCACATTAAAAACAATCAATAATAAAGCAAAAAGTTTAAGCCCAACCAAAAAAAAAACTGAAAATAAAAAAAAATAAAGGAGAAAAAAAGAAAGTGGATGAATATGTAAAACTCTCTGGAGATGATTAATTATCAATAAAATGTTCTTAATTAAATAAGGGTAGAGAAAAAACTTTAAAAATGTAAGAAAAACTGCAGTTGCCTTCTCTAAACAAAAAATCGAGTAAATAAAGGAAAAGTTATGACACAAATGATTTTTAACACAAGTATATATATAGTGTGTAAAGTATAAATTTTCATATAGAAAGAATTAGAAATTTGAGCAAGATTCAAAGTTCATTAAAAATAAGAAAATCAAGCAAGCCATCTAAAGTGTTTCTTCAAAAATATTTTTGGTTCTTAATCGATATTCCTTTCTCAAGACAAAATACTAAATCTCACCTTGATCTTCATGCTCGAACTTAATTCAAGGTCGCCTCTGTAAATAGTAACTGGGGAAATGTTTCGAGTCCTAAGAGCCCCAAGCAACGATATTGACCCATCAACATGTATGATTTTAGAAATCGTACTCTTTGAAAATTGATTCAGTAAATCAATATTCTCATCTGCCGCCATCTGTTCAATCAACCCAACCAACTTAACCCTTACAACTATGCAATCCAATCTCACTCCATGACTTTTCATCAATTGGCCGATGGTATCAACCTGATCTGCCTTAGAGCCTTCATCTGGTTCCTTGACTGGATGTTGTGCGTCGGTTATAAGACAAATGCGATGTTTTCCCTTGTTTGTAGGTCCAAATTTCTTTATCAGCATATCCATCCCGATAACAATAGCATCAAGGACTAACTTGTCAAGGTGGGCAAGATAATAAGCATGGAATTATGTAAAAATTGAAGTTTAGGTGTTAGATATGCAAATACAAAAGAATTGAGTGGTATGTAGGTAAACCTTCCATGAAATAATATCATCTGCTACTAGCACAATAATGACAAGGTACTCCATAAGCGTGTTCTCCAAGGTGGTCAAGACATGGAGATGACACGTGGGGGTTAGAATTTTTCATTATGTATTTCCACAGAAATTTAATAAGGGGATATCGTGGAAATAGCTGTGGAAAACCTACTTGTCAAAACAAGGGGTGCAACCTCATTTGGAAATGCGTTGCTTCTACATTGCCTTTCCAAAAGCTGTAATCCATAATTTTTCCATTTTTGTGGAAATACATGATAACAATACCTACGCATTTGTGAAATCCCATCAAAGCTCCAAGGCCATGGAAAGCACTCCGCCGAAGCAGTTTGCATATTTGCAAAGAGTATTGACATTATATTTCAGCCAGACAACACAACACAACACAACAATATAAACATTTACAGCAAAAGAAAGTACAATATAACACAACATTCTGATGCAAGGCCCAGTTTTTGCTTCATATAGTTGTACAGAGAAAATAAACAAGGTTTTTCTTTGTTCTTGCATGAGGAATGGTGGACGTTATGGTATCAAAAAATGTCAAGAAAGATGTCACAAGGGTTTGTTTAAGATTTTTTTTCTTTTGCTTTTATTTTTAAAAACATGCTTGTTTGGTAAGATTTTTTACATATTTTTTATTTTTAGATTCTAAAAAAAAATTAACATACTTTTTAACACTCAAAATAAATATTATGTGTTTTGAGTATTTTTAAAAACAATAATATCGTAATTAAATATGTCAAATATGTTTTGCTTCAAATCAAAAGATAAATAAAATAAAATAAAAAATTGAAAATAAAAAACAAAAGCGACCCCAAAAGGCCTCTAAATGGGTTACCATCAATCATATTCAGATACTTCCACCAAAATAATAACATATAAGACAATAATTCAAACTGCAGGCATATAAATACAAGTAGATGACACAAATATTTAGAATAAAAAATGTAAAAACCTCGAAGGAAAAACACATAAACAACCAAAAATAATCAAATTTGGATACAATCTCCATTCCGGGTTCCTCTTGGAAGTTCACGCAAAGTGTCCATTATTACATCATCTACAACTTTGATATCCTGTAAAACCACAACATGCAGATATCCACCCACCTCCTTCTGTAGGTCATTTTTGGTTTCTGACAATTCCAAAAGTATTTTGCAATAATATGGCAGAGAAAAGAAAGAATGAGAGATGCAAAGTTCTTCAATAAGAGTTTTTTTCCTATTACTATCTATTTGATTTCCCATAATGGGAGGAAGAAGCAGTTGCCATATCTAAAAGTGAGAGCCAAATCTGCAAAAGATGTTTGTTTGTTTAATAAGAAAGTGAAACTTCCTATTTCTTATTGTTTGGTTGTGAAGGAACCATGAAAGCATCTAATAATCCTAGTAAAACTATCGCCCAATGCACATACATGTCAATGTGTACGTTTGTCTTGTAAATATAGAACAAGAAAAATAAGCAAGCACAATTATACACATACCAACATAAATCAAAATTAGAAATAAATAATATTTAATATAAAAATTTCTTAAATTATGTAATGTACTTGTACATTATATTCTATAATATGAAAAAGGAAAAAAAAAATTATAAATATAGTGTACATATATGAGTTATACATAAAAAAATACATGTATTTATATGCATAATACATGTACGTTTGCAGGTGCATACAACATGAAAATAGGCATACAAAGATATGGAATACAAAGATATGGAATTNATTATTAAAATGCATTATAAAACAATATATTCAACATACTTTCTATATTAATTAAAAATATAGCATAAATATAAGCAATTAATAATAGAATATTATATAGTACATGATAAATTACATACCTTTGTCGGGCTATGAAATTTCATGCCCTGGCCTCTCTCAAGAACAATGAAAGAGTTTTACATGAAGGTTCACGATCAAATTTTCAAAAAGCAAACTAGATTGCATATAAAACGCTACTCGGGATTTCACTTTCATTTTGCGAGAATTTTTAAGATATGTGGTTCGATTTTTCCCGTAGGCATGAATGATATGGTTAATAAGGCTTAGTCATTAGGTGCTAAGTATTTATACTCTGCATGTAATAATGGCAAATTTAAGTTTTAGATTTAGACATTTATCACTGTGAGCCTAGAGAAAATGATATGGGGAAGGATGACAAACCTGATGAAGATCTTAATATTTTGTCGTCCTGGGTTATCATGGACCCTAATTAACTTAGGGTCCATTTGGGGCAGCTTATTTGGTGCAGTGACGTTTTGAAAACACACTTAACCTGTTTGGTTAAACTGCGTTTTGGCAGCTTATGCGATTAAAAACGCTGAAAACAGCGTTTTCACACCGCACCTACCTAGGTGCGATGGCAGCTTTCTGGCAGCGATCTGGCTTTTCCAAAAAAATAAAAATTCGTAATAGCCACCGCACATAGCTTATTAGCAGATTATTTTTAAACAGCTTATCAGCAGATTATTCAATACGTTGCAGCTGCCCCAAATAGACCCTTAGTCAAAGTAGGTAGTCAACCCAACCTAACTGAAGAATCACTATCAGCAGCCATGAATTGTTTCATATAATAGAATCTTGTAGACATGTGATAGATATTTATACAAAAGGACTAATTTAACTCAATATTAGCTAATAGAGGGTTATGTGTCCTATTGAATATGTTTATTTGATAGGGCAAAAAGTTTTTGGAAAATATATGATAACAGTTAGCAACAAACCACCTGGTCAGAGGCTATATTCATAATCCCATATTCTGGAGCCGATTGGTCAAACCATGCAAACAAATTACTTGACTCACTTTCTTACTTGCATAGACGAGATTTGTGTGAACATAATAATATATTGATATGATATTGATACTTCTGATCTAGATTTAATCCTAAATGTGTCATTCTCAACAAATTATTGCGGATGGCAGATGAACAAAATTTTATTTTTTTTAACATTTTATGATTAAATTTAATTTGAACATTTTAGATTTTATGATTTTTTATGGATTTTGTGTATTTTACTATTTTTTTTTATTCTAATATATTTTGAAAAAAAATACCCCCACTAATTGAGATTCATTTTTAACACAAGCATTTGACTAACCATGAAACATGTTGACTATATTTATGTACAAATGGACCGGGTTCATGTTTTACATTATTTGAATGTATTCAGTTATTCTTTGGCGTTTAACTTTGAAAATAATTTCTCTAATTGAGATTCATAACCAACGTGACCATCATTGAGGATTGATGCTTTTAAACTTTATCAACCTTATCCCGCTTATAGAGAATCGGATTTATTATTGATAGAATTTATTCAAATCTTCTTTGGATTTGATATCGAAAATAAACTCCTCCAATTAAAATTTATAATCAACACAAACATCATAAAAAATTATATGTAAAATGATTGCAGTATTCATGATTGTATTCCAATGGATGCTTATTGATGAATTGTATTAAAATTATTAGTATTGTCGATTATAGTCCTTTTAAAGAGGAAGATCATACTAGTCTGGTGGGGAACCAATTTTGTTTACTCCGGTCCTTATGAGAAGGAGAAGCAAACTAGTCAATGTGGGACTTAAGTCCTTGCCTTATGAGCAGGCAACAAGCTCAAGATTGTGCCTCATTAAGCATTTTGAATTTTGATTTTGAAATGAAAGATTTTAAAAATTTCAAAGTATTTATATACTTTTTCAAAATAATTGCATGTTTCTCAGTAAGAATCCAATTTTAGCTTAAACTTACCACAATTTGTATAGCATTCTCAAACCAAACATTCTAGTGTTCAACACGTTAGTTGGAGCACATACGGACATTTTGAATTAATAGATTTTGATGGTTTAAGTTTTTGGCATGCTTATCAAGACTATATAATAAGATTCAACACATTTTAGGTCTGCGTAATATTCTAAAATTATAATTTTGAGCATTCAACACATCCGTGAGCCTTCATTATCCTGTCATACGGTCAAATTTAGGGTTTACACTTTAAATACCATTTAATGCCTTAAGCCAAACAAAATAAATGCAATGGTACTGACTTTAGGTCTCATTGTGATCAAGGAGCGCCTTGGAGTGTTGCAGATGACACTTTTGACAACATGAGTGTGGTGGTCTGCATGGCAACAAAATATAACGATATTTAGGGGTATCTTTAAGCCTAAACCATTTATCCATATTGAAGTGGCCACATGGCATCTCGTAAATGATTGAAGTGAGCAGTGGTAGTTATTGTGGCATCAAGACGTAAAGGAGGATCCTCAAGAATCTGAATAATAAAACTGATCAAATAAAGTGATTATTTTGAGCAAATGAGTCCTATCGGCAAATCTTTGGCAATCTAATTGATATGATCCAAGTTATTAAATTTGAATGCCGCAATTAAAGACAAACAAAAAGTTATTCTCCATTCCAACTAATCAAAGATTAACATAGGTCAATATTCCTTATGTCCGAACAGATCTATTGAACATCACTAAATCGATCTCTTTAGTATCCTATTATAAATCCAACTGGTTAAGTTGAACAAGTCAAATGAACTTAGATTTCAAAAAGCTGAGACAAGAACAATGCTAATGAAGTGCTTGGATTGAAGTTTTATACTTCCCCATGACAACACTAAACAGCACACAAGTGCATCTCCTTCCTCAGAATTCTCAAGCTCCTTTGACAATTGCAAACAAAATGGTTAAAGCATGAAGTGTTTACATATTCAATGTGAAACTTTATGAGAGCAAGAGGCAAACACTTGTGAAAAAAAAAAGGCAGTGACAGTGGCCTCCAAGCCACCCTCATTTTCTAAGGTGGTGCAAGTAGAAATGCTGCCAACAAAGATGTCTTTGAGTCAGGCTATCAACATAGGTAACTGCCTGACTGGCCACCATGAAGACAAACTCAAACTCCAACATGAAACATCTAGCAAAGATATTAGGTAGATCTCCAAATGTCTTTCAACCATCACCAACTGCAATGGGCTAATGAAGAGATTGATAGCAGAGAGTATAGGTCGACCGGAATGGAAACTCCCCTGGCCCTAGAGATGCATGAGGAATCCATTTGTCTAAATCTATGAATGTCAAACTGCGCCTTTAAATTGAGCAAGACATACGAGGGCTTAGGCATAAGGGTAGGTGACAAGGTGAAAACTTCCCCATACTCAACTTTAGTTGTGATCAACATTGACTCTCCTCCAAGTTATATATGAGATTAGCAGGTCAGGCATGGAGCAACTCCAATCTGACAAAGCAAGACAAATGAAAGTAATTAATATGCCCATCAGGGATTTGTTCCAAATGGTTAAAAAGCAACAAGAAGAAATCTGCACTCCAAAGGCTAACATAGAGAAACGTAACTGAGTAGCAATCTCCTTGGAGTCCCTTCAGCGAGGGTATGGCTAATATTTCAGCCATAAGCAGGTTAAATAGAGTGTTAAAAGGCCAGTCTCTACTGACAGTCCATGGCTTTCTGAGGGCCATTATATTCCAAATGGAAGTGCTCTTCTAGAATTCCCAGTCACTGAATTGGAGATATTGAAACGCTGATTGATGCAAAAATACAAGAAATTAAGGAGCCAAATAGGGGGATAATTGGGACCATGTGATGCATGTAACCATGAACAAAATATATTGCAAATACAACACATGTAGTCCACCCTCTAGCCCCAATTGTGGTCACCTCGGTCTCTTAAGCAACCAACAAAGAGATGATGCTTGAAATCCTCACAAATGTGAGGGGTCACCTCTAGCACTCAACTCTATCAAAAAAGGTTGTTTCGGTGATGTTTCATACCGCAATCTAGGAGGTCCAACAATAGATGGCTAGGACTATTTTGGAGTAGATGGCTAACCAAGAACATGGCTTTCACATTGAGAAGAGCAAGTTAGTGTGGAGAAGGCTCCCAAAAATACTACTCAAAGCAAGATGACAAGGAAAATGCACTCATTTGATTGTCCACTAAGGTTAAGTCAATTTAGTACAATCAAGAAAAAAACCGAAGAGTTTGTGTAAAGATCTATAATTTTAAATATTTGTATCAATTTAAAGTATTTACTTCTATGTAAAAAATACGATTATTTTATTTTACGTTTCAAAATATAAACCCGCTCGAGACATACAAAAACAAAGTATATTTTAGTCTAGATAAAAAATCCTGGCTTCATATGGCACACAAGGGATGGATTAAGAAAACTTCCAAATTGTTTAGTATATCTAGTCATAGGATAATAAATCTAATTTATTAAATATGAGCAAATAAATTCATAAAATTTTGGTGGGAAAACTCGAGTTAAATGATCTTCGAAAGCCTTTAAACCATCCTCATATCACTTGATGTGATTTATCATGATCAAACGAGGTGATTGGTGGCAAATAATCAAGCTAAATCACTTAGAAAATGGGAAAACAAAAGGGTGTGGGATTGAGCTTCTTGAGCATAGTTCTATCATTTATGCACTACCCAATGCTTACATAAAGGTTTAAGGGTGACTGTGGAGCATATTACGCAGTTGCTCCTTTTAGCCCGCACTGTCTTTTCTCTAAACATTCGATGTCCTCGTCTGTTGACCTCATTTTTAGTGAGGTCTTAGTCTCCTCCCAGAACCCACAATCTAGTCTTAGGAGTTCCTTGTTGACCATCCTAGCGAACTAGTAATGGAACCCAACTCCCGTAGAACTTTGAGCCACATCTTGACTCATTTTTGTGCAGGCCTCACATGAGTAGTCTCAAACACTCGACTCTTAGTTGCAAAGGCTAAAGTCTAACATGTAGAGGGCCCGAAAATGAGTTCTCATAGGATCAGACAGTCATAAGTGAACCCGCCATGACTCGAACACTCGCGAATGCCGCAATTCACGCACTCCCTACACCATGCACGAAGTTGATACAATTTTTTAGCCCGACTGTCGGCAAACTTGTCTGAACGACCCCGGATGACAGAACGAACCATGCTGACGCGTCTGAAACGTCAACTTTAGCTAGGAAGAACACTCGTATTGCTAGGGTTACGGGCACGCGCAAATGGCACGGAAATCTATGTATTTTTTTTTTAGCTGGCGTGGGCCCGGGCTCAACCCAGGTTCATTTCGAGTTTGACTTGGGTTGAATATGGGCCAAGCCCGGGCAAATTACTTCAGCCCACAAATTTTAAAATTTCAAATTTCAAAATTCAAATATATCATTAACTCCACATATAATGAGATTAATTCTTTTCCAATTAAGCCTCCTCTGCGCATGGAAGGTATTGATTTCCCCGCTCAATCTCCTGTAATGGACACATTGCAAAATTCTGATATAGCATTCGACTCTCCTCCTCCCCGCACGGAATTGGCTTCTCACCTCTGAATATAGCTCGAGTCATTCGCCTTCCTCACGAAGAAGGCACCGAAAGGCCTCTTCCTCGCTCGAGATAAACCTCGCCATTTCCTCGCTTGAGATAAACATCGCCTCCCTCGATCCCGCTGATCTCCCTTCGCCTCGCCTCCCTCGATCCCGTTCGACCTCGCTCACCCGCTCCTCTCTGTGACTCGATCGAAACTCCAGATCGAAGCATCTGTTGCCCGCTCGACTCCCTCGTCTCCCCTACACCAGGAGCTCTCGCAACCCTCTCACCTCTGCGAACCAAAGGAGCCCCTGTTCGACTCCCTGTTCTTCCACGACCCGAAGCCACACGCCTCCCCTCTTTCGATGGAGAAGCACTAGCACGCTTGCTCCCCTCTCCACCGAACAGCTGCTTCGTCTCTTCTTCATCCGATCAAAGTTGTTCGCCTCTTCCTCCCTCATGCATCGAAAGCATTCGCCTCTTCTTCCTCCCGCTCGGCTCGCGTCTCCTGCTCGACTTTCTCGTGTTCGATCCCGCCTCCTTCCTCTCTCGACCGAACAGTCCCGCTCGCCTCCTTCACAAACCGAAAAAAAAAAAACCTCGCCCTTCTCCCGCTCCTCTCCAAATTTTGCCAGAACAGTGACCCTCGTGACTGAAGCCCTATGATAGAGTGACGATTTGAATTAGCCAGAAAGGCATTACAAGGTTCTCTGAGGCTTGCATCTTCCTCCTTCCAGAGCTACATCTTCTCTAAAATCGGTAAAACTCTCTTATTTTCGGGTTTATGCTCCAGTTTCCGNACGATTAGAATTAGCCAGAAAGGCATTACAAGGTTCTCTGAGGCTTGCATCTTCCTCCTTCCAGAGCTACAGCTTCTCTAAAGTCGGTATAACTCTCGTATTCTTAGGTTTATGCTCCAGTTTCCTACTCATATATCATTTAAGATGAAATAAAATCATTGTCATTTTTACAATACGAACAAGTGTTTGCACTGTATTTTTTTGGCATCACCAATTCTGACCAATTCTTATAAAATTGATTTTTATTTAGGAGGATCTACACATAGGATTTAAATATTTCAATTACGGGAAATTTATATACATACCATATAACCCTCATGTATTTACATATCCAATACCCAAGTCTTGGAATCAACTTATATTTCAATTATATGTATTTGTATGCCTAATACCTAAGTNAATTCTGACCAATTCTTATAAAATTGATTTTTATTTGGGAGGATCTACACACAGGATTTAAATATTTCAATTGCGGGAAATTTATATACATACCATATAACCCTCATGTATTTACATATTCAACACCCAAGTCTTGGAATCAACTTGTATATAAGTACTTGTATGCCTAATACCTAAGCTTTGTTTTACATACACGCCACTCAATTGCTATATGTTTGCATATCTATCACATTGGATTCAATTTTTACGTGCATACCATACAATCCTTATATTCGTTGCATATGTGGAACCTAAGCTTTAAAGTTACACCACTCTGATCTTTAATTCTACGTAAGAAGTAATTCTATTTCTTAATGTGAAATGTATATTTTCATGCTTAGGATTTATATGCTGTTTTGGAAATAATTTGGGCACCATTTGGAGCAATTTCTACACTGTTTTGGGGTGTTTTTGCTTGTTAATTTAGAGAGGCTTGCACAATGTTTTGAGGCGAATTTAGGGCTGATTTTAATGCACTGTTTTAGAACCATTTTAGGTGTCAATTTGAACTGATTTTGTGCACTGTTTTGGAGCCACTATAGGTGCTGATTTGGGTTGATTTTGATCGTTGTTTTAGAGTCACTTTATGTGTCAATTCGGGTCGATTTTGTGCACTGTCTTGGAATAAACTTAAGCACTCTTCTCAAGAGTCTATTTAATTACAGTTGTTGAAAGATTTTAAATGTTTTTTAGGTTGATTCACTTGTTATTTCCTCTTTTGATTTATTAGTTTTGAAAGTGGATCAACCTTTTCTTTTCGTTTGTTTTGGTATTTTTGTTAAATGGTCAAGTCAAACAGTGGAAGTTTCTGATTTAATTATTTGGAAGACACTTAAAAATATTTGAGGATTAGTTGGAAAACACTTAATTGAGGGTAGAACACTTTAAATCATTTTAAGCACAAGTTAAAGTGTAGTCTTCCTAGATTTTAGGAGCACATCTTAGGTGAGAGTCCATCTACCTAATTCTCAGCATAGACTTCCTAGTTTTTAGGAGCACAACCTAGGTGAGAGTCCATCCACATAATTCTCAGCATAGACTTCCTAGTTTTTAGGAGCACAACCTAGGTGAGAGTCCATCCACCTAATCCTCAGAATAGACTTCCTAGATTTTAGGAGCACACCCTAGGTGAGAGTTCATCCACCTATTTTTCAGTATAGACTTCCTAGTTTTTAGGAGCACACCTTACGCAAACGTTCATCCACCTAACTTTCGAATAAATAACGAAACTTGACACTTGACCCTGATTCATAAATAGATTAAGACACTAGACATGAGGATGCACCAAGACGTAGTTCATGCTTCCTTAATTAAATCAATAGTGGAATTCCCGTCATGACTTAACTTATAGTGAAACCCAGTGCACTGGATTTGAGCTTGAATATTACACTCAAATCCTCCTGGCAATTGGGGAAATTTGTCAATGCCGCATATGGATCATCTGACTAAGATAAGTCTAGGGTCTAAGTGACGAGGGCGATGACGACATTGTTTATGTGTGCTTAAACGAGGGATATGAAATGAGATTATTTAAATAGTATCTCCTACCTCAAGGATCTTCAATAAGAGAGAGAGAATGATCCATTATATTATTCGTCAATTCTTGGTGGGATCGTTGCCCCCGACACTTAGATTGTCAGTAGTTCTAGCACGATTAGAGAGACTAGCCTGTGGACTATACGACTTTACAAAATATTTACAAAAATAAAAGTAAAAATTTATTTTGCATGTTAAAAAGAACTCTGCATAAAAAAAGGCTTGAACAAAAACTTTTGCATGAGAATTTTTCTATGAAAATTTATAAAGGTTCACGACTGGTCACTTGGATTGAGTTTAAGAGCTGCCTGTTGTAGATTGTCGGGTTGGTAACTCTTGTTCAAGATCGGGAAGCACACAACCCAGCTCTAAGCCCCCATTTTTACCAATGTCTAATACCCAGTCGTGATCTTTTATATGTGGCTAAGGGTTTCTTTTGCTCGTGATTTTTACAACTCATTTTTCTAACTTTCGCGCTGGGTTTTCTCGCATTGTTTAATTTTCTTGCAAGTTTATTTAAATCTACTGCAAATCATATTATGCTCGCAACACTAATAACGCAACAATAGCAGATGCCCACGTACGCTTTTACAGTTTATCTACAGCATTTTACTTTACTACATTTTACATTTGAAGTACATTTTATTTACCTACAATTTGATTATCCATCATGCAAAACCAGCACTGAAACCAAAATCGAAACAAAACAAAACCAAATTTTGACACAAAAATTGGAAAATATAAATCACCAATCTCAAACACTTAAACCCTGGAGTCATCGCTACAATAGGAGCTTAGAGCCAACTTTGTGGGCAGCACGACGACGAGCATGGAGCGAGCAACAAGAGGATATTTTTCAACATTATCTCTTCCTAGCATAATAACAACCCATAGGACTTCAAGGTAGTTTATCCAGCGCGACGTAAATCCTCACTCCCTTTTTTAGGCTCATGCACAACCATGTTGTGCAGCGGAAGTCCTAACCCACCTTAGGTTCCGAGATTTTCGTATGACACGACGTAAATCTTCTTATCTTTGTAGGCTATTTGCATAATCAGGTATTATGCATATGTAAGTCTCAAATAATAAAATTGGCAGGATTGAACAATTGAATAACATCATCTCTAAAAATGCAGTCATACAGTAGGATAGTTTGAGAAGTCACTGAGAATTCTCCTCAAGATCTGTGACATCCCCTACCTTTTCTTTTCTTTGGACTCCTGAAATAACTGTTCTTATTTGAGCTACTCTCACTTGTTTTTCCATGTCCTATCGTGAAAACCTAAACTTTGAAATCTTGAAAACTAATACCTCTGATCATTATCGAGAGTTTTCTCAATTAACCTCAGTCATTTGAGATGTAATTAACTATAGAGGCTTGCCTTTATAAGGAACTTGGAACTCAGGTAAAATAAATCTTATTTAATTATTATCTTAGATAAGGGAACTTGTCGGTCATACATAAAAGATTCGCAGACCAAACGAATGTCACAAATTTCTTAGTTTACAGGATTGGTTCTATCACCGAGATCTACACTTATCTTTCGGGAGGGTGTAGTATTCGCGGTATCGGGCATGATTATGCAAACTATCGGACTAATGAGACCCATTTGGTCTCATTTTTCAAGAAAACTAAAACATACTACTTTTAAAACTCAAACTATATATCTATTATATTAAATTAAATTTCAAAAATTATTTTCATATTCATATTTTCAAATAATCATAAAAAAGTTGACCGACATCATCTTCTCTAGCAACACCAATATTCGCTTCATCCCCCCTCAACTTTTTAGCATGACTATTGTTCAAACCTCATCATAACAACAAGATACACTTCGCCAACTCTATGGTTAATTGTTTACATCCATCTACCATGACACAACATTAATTGTAAGTCACCTAATGAAATATCCACTTTCCCTTTGATCTCCCATCAACTCTCTATAGGGTGAATGACTTAACAATGTTGTTTATCAGGCACGGGCTCTACTTCTTCTAGATGCAATTCTTCCATGATTAGCGCTTTCTTTTCCCAAAGAAGTAAAAATCTCAAAAATTGGTATTAAGTCCTAATGTAACTCACCCACAACTCCATCGTCCCACCATCTTCCAAGGGAAATGACGCACTTCAAGAAGTACAGCTAAAACTTCATTGTGGTCAATCATAGTACTTCTCACACCAACAAGTAGAGTCATTCTTGCACCTAAACCCATGCAACCACCATTTGAATAGCTAAATGATGAAGGAATCGGTAAAAAAATTAATAGGATTACAACTTTTATATAATCTCTAAACAAATTATGCTTGATTTCGACTATCCCAAAGAATCTGACCAAGGTAGACATCCAAACACTCCCTAAAATATTAAAAAACTTCATCACCCTCCTAAGAGATCCTTTGAATCCAAGCTTCAAGCTTTTCCAGGAGAAAGAATCCACAAAATAGAGGGAAGTTTTGCCCTCATAAAAGGCAAACAAAAAGTGGCAAAGGTTCATGATAGCTCCTGTCATTAAGCAAACCAATGATATCCTTGATACCTATAGTTGGACAAAAGAGAAAGAACAGAAGGCATTCGAAAACATAACCTTGTCGTGGGAAGCAATGGCAGCTCAGAGTTTCGATCAAGCTAATGTACAACAACAAAGAGGAGATTGGAAATGTGTGCATCAAAACATAGTCATATATAATATCCAAAAGACAGCAAGGACAAGACTGATAGTAATGATGATATGAATGTGAAATATTAGAAATGGATTAATATAGGAACTTCTGAAACTTACAAGTCTAACTCCAAAAAACTAAATAAAACTTTTAATTAAAGAGTATAACCAACATTCATTGGTAATCATATATGTATTTGAAGTAGTAATTCCAACTTGTTTTACACCAAAATTGGGAATGAGTTTTCGATATCACATACAAATCAATTGGAAAGAAGATACCGAACCAAATTAACACCTGTTTAGATGAAATTAATTTTTTTGCTCTTACTATTCTTTTTAATTTGTATTGTGAATGTTGAATGAGAGTGTGTGCCTTCCCATGGGAAACTGCAGGAAGAAAGACATGTCATCACAGCAAAAGAAAAGAATCTTTCAAAACACATAGACCTTCCATCATAAACGACAAAAAGTGAAGGACCTATCTTTCTTATAATGGATGAGGCGTGAAGCGCATGACATACTCTAGGATGAATTACCATGTGCAATATCCACGGTTCTTTAGCCAAAATAGTGAGAATAAAAGTTGGGAAAACAACTAACATTGGAAGTGGTGAGCTCAACTAAAACCATCAATATTAGTACATATTCCTTCACTACATGAAACTTGAAATATCATGGTCATTAGCATCTTTGAGCTATAAATTTGGATGTTTTCAACATATGGGGTATGGAAAACTCACTGTACCAAAACAATTGATTGGTATAGCAGTGTTCTAGATAATAAATCAATAGATCCAATTTAGAAGGCAAACTAGTCTTTCTCCTCTAAGGGATGGATCTATCTATTTTCCATCAATCCATAATGAATGTTGTTTCACCATTCATTGCTTATTTTCCACTACTCATTAGAAGTAAACTTTACTTTCTTTCGTGCAATCGTAACTTAACGAGCTTATCTACACTTTCCTTTCTATCGAATTTAACCTAGCCACATAGCTTTCGACAATAAAATGAAATCTTGTGTTATGAATATTGGTTTTCACTTTATGTAGGTACTCCCATTAGTTGAAGCATTAAATCCCAAAGAAAAAAAAAACTGAGGAAATAGGTTTGTGGTTTGACAGGCAAGTATAAATTTGGAATTTACAAGTTCATCATCCTTGAATGAGTTAAAAGAACCATTGCCATAACAATTATAAACTTTGGAACCTCAACATTCTAACAAGAGAGAATAAAGGCAAATAAAAATGGTTGTACACATAAATTATGCAGGCGCGAATCTCAAGGACATTTGACGGTCTAAGGAGAAGAGCACTAATATCAAGAGGGCCCACCAAAAGACAAATAAGCAAATCAAATATCTAACCAGATATAGCAAACCAGAGACTGCCTAAGTCAACTGGGTGGTCGAAGTGCTATCATCCCAAGCGGCTCAAAAGACGAAAGGCGAAGAATCGCCCAAGCCTGCCACTGCAATGAAGTCAGGCCGAAAGAGAGGCTAGCCCCCATGACTATTATACAGGAATTACTTAGTCGTATCCTCTAAATGTCACCAAAAGAGTATAAGTCTCAGTCATCCCACCAGAATCCTCTCGTTACGGGAACGCTACCGGTAGGAATACGGTGATTTACCCTTTGTCTAATGGCCTAGTTTACCCTATCGACAAAAACTACTTCGTGGAGATCGAGAATCGACAAAACCATTCTCACCGATCGACAAAACTCAGTTGATCATATCAGTCCTACCGACCCGCAGTCGTCGAGCCGACCGGCGTCTAGCGACACTGATGGATACAGTCAATCGGCATGATTGTCGAAGCCCTATTCAATCCAGTCAATCAAACCTAAGAACAGTAAGGCCCTGGGCCCACAAAGGTAAATGATCTAAAATAAATTATATAGTCCCTACTTAAGTTGCGGTATAGATGTAACTTCATATATTATTTTCCTTTTGTCTATAAATATGGAATCATTTCATAAATAAGAGGTTACGCAGCCTTTTCATTCTACTATGCATTGTTGTGCTCTCTTTATTTCTCTCTCTACTTCTTTGCGCTTTATTCCTTGGATGTGATTCACAAGCTAAATTTGATTCAAGAATGGTAATCTTAGTGATATGAATGCTCATAACAAGCCTCACAAACAAAAGGTCACAACATGCAAGAAACAAGAAAGACTACAGCCCTATTGAAAAAAAGTTAAGAAGCATAAAAAAGCCAACGAAATTGTTGTTTCCATTAAAATTAAAATGAACATAAACATTGGGACTAACCAAAGATTTAACTTAATAAATACTGACATTCTTGGGTTTTGATTGAATTCCAAATTACATATAATGGTCTAATCACTTTTCAAATGAAATTCAAAATTTAAATTTTGTATATCATATGTAAAAGCATAATGGAATGTTTCCATTTTAAAGAATTTTCATTTATGATAAATGTCCTTGTATTAGAAGATAAACTGCATATTTTCATTGGTTACTAAAATAAAACAACGAGCATGAGGAATAATTAAGAGCTAAAGAGGATGCATCTTTCATTAAAAAGAATGGGAGATTAGAATGGGATAAAGTAATGATACCTTCTGTGCCAAACAGGACAATGCCGACTTCATCGTATTTAGCATACATTAGCTGTGTCAATGACAAAGAGAACAAATTTATGATGTTTGAAGAAGCCTAGAAAGGCACAAATAAACTAATTAACATACTATTTATTTTGAAATTTACAAACTTACCACGTAAACATTTCCACACTACATACTGATACTTGACCTTTGTATTTATGCTCTTACCGTCCAAATCATTTAAACCATCCTAAACATTTCCACCACCACACCACCATTAACCATTCCACTGATCAATAATAGATGTTTTTTTTGTTTTTCGTGTAACCATCATTAAGATTCGCTCCATCATAATTAGTTTCAGTTGATAAAGTGCTATTAATTAGAACAAAGAAAATTTGGATGTTAAAAATATAACATAGAGAGATTTCAATGGCACATATGCACCTTTTTTTTTCTTGAAATATGAAATTTTCAGGGTTTTTTTTTTTTATTTTTAGGGTTAAAACCATATGAAGGGAATAAACTTAAATATGCCGTATCATCTTCCTTCATATTGTTATCTCATCCTTCTAGTTTTCATCCTTGTTCAAACAAAAAAGCTTACACATAAGGAATCATTAATTAAATTTATCATTTTTAAAAGCTTGCTCATAAAACGAAGGAAGCTATAAGGATTTATTCATAAAATTTATAAAAGGTTGTCGTTTATCATTAAGAGATGGCCCTAAAGGATTTATAAAAATGCGCCTTCAAGTGTAAAGCCGGACAACCAGACAGAAACATTGAGGGGGAGAAAAAGGCTGTACAAGGAAAGGAAAGGAGAGCAATGGGGTTTTAACCTTCTTCTGCACAAGCGTTGTGCAGAGCTTTTCAACGTCAGGAAGAATATTGTGCATCGTCGGACCTACATCAAGAACAAGA
This sequence comes from Phalaenopsis hybrid cultivar, assembly GCA_002079205.1. Lineage (NCBI taxonomy): Eukaryota > Viridiplantae > Streptophyta > Magnoliopsida > Asparagales > Orchidaceae > Phalaenopsis > Phalaenopsis hybrid cultivar. Next base: position 7,763 of record JXCR01140599.1, on the reverse strand, counting down.
ACTACAGTTTCCTGCACAATAGATGAAAATAAGATCAAATGCTGTGAAATTAATGCTCATAGTACTTTGTAAATAAGTCCGTAAGTCAAAATCTTAGGATGTTTTCATCGAAAAGACCACGAATTTAAAAGAAATGCTGATATCCCCATGCATGAGCTATAGTACATTTTGACTTCAAACATGCAGACCAACTAAGAAGCAGCTGATTAGCTCCTTTCACAACCAAATCTCCTTTTCATCATACACCATCTAGCTGTTCGTACTAAATTGTTGCAAAAAAACAACAAAAATCAAAGTAATCGAGAAAATTGATCCCGCAAACATGAAATTAAGAAAAAACACATAAGATTGGATAACCATTGACACAAAAGACAATATCAGAAGACAGAGTAGATGAAATTTCCTCAGGTTTGCAATCAACGAAGAACAATTTAAAATAACAGTAAGCAAGAATGATAAGGAAAAAACAGTGAGATTAGGGTTGAAGACGGTACTCTGTTGCGAGCCATCCCCAAGTACCGGACGTGATGTACGAGCGTGTGAGAGACGAGCACTTCGACGAGGAGGGAGAAACACTTGCCGGCTTCGTCGATTAATGCAACGAATGACAGGTTCTCTTTGACTGGACTGCTTCTAAGCTTCCATTGTCGAAGAGCTCGCTTGCTCTCCTTCCCGCCTACGCTAAGCCAGAAGGTTCTGCCGGTCCGGCAGAACGCGACTAGGGGTGTGCCCGGTTTGGATACATCCAAAAATAAATAGATCGGACCGAGTCGTTTATTGATTTGATTCGATTTTTAAAATAATATTTCGGATTATAGTTTTAAATTTTATATATTTTGATTTATAATTTGCAGATCTTGTTTTTAAAAGAAATTGGAACCAATCAAAAATCATTTCTCGTTTTTATTTATATTATTATTTTTATTTAAGGGTTTTTTTTATTTTTTTAATATATCGAAAATTAAAATTTCGGTTTATGTTGAATCGAACCGATCAAATCGAGTTAAAATTTGATTTGAATGGTTTGATTATGTTAATGAATTGTTTGATTCGGTTAATTATATCACAGATTTCAGTTCATTTCGATTTGCAAAAATTTTGAAGTCAATCCATATGAACCGACTGAATGCTCGCCCCGGGTGAGGATTAAGCCCGATCGGCACAAACTTCAAAGCTCGAATTTCATGTTAGTGTTGATGATCTTAAATGCATGTGGCTTTTGGTGGAAGAGGACGGTTGAAGAATGAAAACTTGTCTTATGATGCTTCATAAATCATATATTTGATTCTCGATTGGAATTTTGAGTAGATTAAAACTAATTTGGCAGATCAAATTTTAAATAATATGATGAGAAAATTATTGAAGTAATTTCTTAATATTTAATGTTATGTAATTGTGTGAGAAGTGTTAGTTATTTGAATAAAAAAATCTTGAAATTTGATATAAATGAAAATAAAAACAATTCAACATGTGAAATATAAATTCAAATCATGTTCAATTGGCAATTGAAATAGATTTTAATGAGATTTAAACACTATAAAAAGTTAGGAATAATAAAATTGGTTTAAATTTTATTTACTTCGAGTTCGAAAAAATTTTGAGTATGGTTGAAGCCTTATTCGATCTTTGGTCAAACCTCTTCGAGCCATTGTTAATTTTTGTTTAAATAGAATTCAAAGTATGTCAAAGAATATTCAAAATGTATTCTACCTTTATCGATACTAAATATTAACATCGACATTATTTTTATTTAGAATACTTTGTTTATGTAGATGAATCTAAAATAAAGATATTTACGTTGTGTAAGCTTTATTTAAATATTATCTACAGATTGGTTTGAGGTTATTGTATTTGGATTTTATTAAAAACTAGTTTGAGATAACTTTTAAGTCTCTTATTTGAATATAATATTTGGACCCTAAGTTCAAACTAAGTTATAGACCACCGATTTGTAGCTAATTCTCAAATCCCACAGTGCAAAAACTAAGTTTCAATTATGGTGAAACATGTGCTATAGTGTATGAACCTGGTTCAAATCTTATTTGAACTCAAATTGAATAAAAAAATTATGCTCATATAATATTTAAATTATGCTCAAACATCATATTATGTTTTAACCTTGTTTGAATCTAGTTCTAATTAGCCTTTGAGATTGTATTATGTATATAGGCTTGCCTAGAGTTAGTTTTTGAACCCAGGGTGCAGCTCTATTGTTCACACTTCATTTTTAAATCAAGAGTTTGAATCCACCCCTATTACGGTAAGAAATGACACAGAAGAATAATAATCACATGTGGGAGTGTACATGAAGATTTGGAGCCACTTATGATAAGGGTGGAAATCCAAATAATCGAACATGGAGATTTATTGTGATGTTTAATTTCACTCGTATGATCAAACAAATAGATCAACAATGTTCAACATGACAAAAGGCGTATATTTCCAAAATTACTAATTGGTAAATCTTGACTGAAGTCGTTGGGGAAAAATTCAAATTAATGCCCTCTTGTTGTCTACTTATACCCACGGAAGTTCCATTACGCAACATGTAATGTTTTTTCTCCACCAATTTTTATCTTATATAAGCTTTTACATTTATTTACTCACAATCAGCAAGACTATTAACTGCTTGCTTTGATAAATAGTAATGTATAAATTGTATACTTCTTATTTTATTAATGAGATAGAGTCACTATAGAAGTCATTACTCTTTATTTTGTTATAATACATGCAATCCAAAACATGACTAATGTGTTGCAACTTTTGACGATGGTGTAAAGTGACATCTAAAAAAGATAAAATTGCTAGAGCTGTCTACTTATAATTCAAATTAATGCCCTCATGTTGTCTACTTATACCCACGGAAGTTCCATTACCCAACATATAATGTTTTTTTCTCCACCAATTTTTATCTTATATAAACTTTTACATTATTTAACTCACAATCAACGAGACTATTAACTACTTGCTTTGATAAATACTAATGTATAAATTGTATACTTCTTATTTTATTAATGAGATAGAGTCACTATAGAAGTCATTACTCTTTATTTTGTTATAATACATGCAATCCAAAATATGACTAATGTGTTGCAACTTTTGACGGTGGTGGAAAGTGACATTTAAAAAAGGTAAAATTGCTATAGTTGTCATAAGAGTCCTTTTTTTTTACCAATAAAAGACGGAGGCACGCTCTGTCATGTGATAACGGATGCTCAATTAGACAACTTCATGCATTTGAGAAGCCAACACTCAATGGGATGTGAGGTCTCATTTTTTAAGCTAAAATAAGACTACACAGTGATAAATTAGATTAAAACACAATGATATTGTTTGATTATTATAATTTAATATCTCATTAAAATGGATTTTCATCAAAGTTTTTCATGTGACCAGCCATCATGCTAAATTGATCGAGCTTGCCCACCAGACCATTATACCCAAAATCATAAAAGCAAATGATCAAACACATCCCAATATCCAATTCATCTAAGCTACTGGACTAGCTAAGAACAAACACCAATTATCCAAAAGCTGTCTTTAAATTCAAGTCATCTTGCTAGATCAACATAAAACTATAGAATTGCATATCATAATGATCACTAATTCACATTTTCATGAAGCAGCATGAAATGCTCTACGTACATTAGCTTCTGTGCATAATATGGAATTTGTCAGTCACGTCAATCTATGGGCATCACATTAATTAGAGATGTCTTGAGGAACTATGAGGGGAGCGGGGTGATTGTAATTGAGGCTCCGCTCTCAACATTTATAATTTTTGAAGCTCAACTTAATTAACAAGTAAGGTGTATTATGTTTCCATTATTCTCATCCCTCTAACTGAGTCAATATTCTTAATCTCAACCCAACTATTGTTATAACTAATGAAACAACATGCCATTAAAGTGGAAAAATGTGAAAAACATTATATGTGCAGACTTCGTCATATCCCAAGCACTTTTTNTTTTTTTTTTTTTTTTTTTTGGGTTTTTTTTTTTTTTTTTTTTTTTTTTTTTTTTTTTTTTTTTTTTTTTTGCTAACCCAAGTACACAAACTTGGAGAATCCCACTTTAAATTATTTATATCACTTTATAAAATTATATGCAAGAAGACACTAACTTGATCATGTTTGTTTGTGCTTGCATTCTCAACTTTGTGCGTTCACAATGCCAAACAAGATACTTAGAAGAGTGAAGTTCAAATGCATTTAAGTTCAAATTTCCAAGTGAATAGTTGAAAATATTTCTCATATTTCAATGTTGATCTATTTTCATTCAAAAGTATAATTGAGGGATATTTAGGGTTTGCATGGCAAAGATTTAAGTAGGATTTAACATTTATAGCCATTAACAAAATTTAATTACCTGACATAAATCTTAAGGCATGATATTGATCTCAAAATATTTTCTAACAAAAAATATTTAAACTTAATATAAAAGTCATCCATAACTCGGATTTCAACAAATTTATAATCAAACTGACCGACCCAACGAAACGGACCCATGGATACCAAAACTAGTCAAATAAAATCCAGATCAAAGCCATCAAATCACATTTGAAAGCTTTCAATGTGTAATTGAAATGTCAAACACATTATGAATCTTGCAAGCATATAGTTAAATCAAGCATGTCAAGAAGAAAAATCTAACGAGTTTAATATCACTCAATCGACATCATCAAGGCAGTTAAATGACCACATAACACTGTCTAATGTAGGAAATATTCCCAGGCATCCAATTCGGGTGATCTAAATTACTTTCTATTCACTATATGAACTCTATAAATAGAGCCCCAATCCTCTCTTGAGTAGGGGACTATACCCCAAAGCAGAGGAAGACTAAAGAATGTGAAATAGGGAGCTAAAGTTTACTATTTTGCACCGACGATCCAACGAATGATTCCAGCTTCTGCAGCCACTAACCACACTGCTCCTTACGACAAAGCATCGTGCGAAGCACAACCGACACCGTGGAATCATGTAGCAAGCCTATGATTCAGTGTATCATCCTAAATATTATGCCAACCCAAAAGATAGTGTGTTGAAGCTCTAACAAATTACTCACTGTGACCGGTCCCTACTGTGGAGCAACAAGTTATTTTGTGCACGAATGTTGTAGCTCGACAAATCGTGTAACCCTTCCCAGTCTATCCGACAAGAGACTATATCTGCAATTAACAACTCATAGTGAAACTTTTAACTCGACAAGAGTTTGTGATTTTTTCTTTTTTTAGGTTTTCTATGTAAAAATTCAGATGTCTGTATTGACTATTTTATTTTATTGTGTGTTAGATTTTAGCACAACTCTAAAATGATAATTTATTACTTAATCACGGTGAGTCTTCTAGCAAACATCGAACATAAATATTGACAAACTAACAAAATGGTAAATTTAAATCTAGGACTTGGAAAACATAGTTACTTATCAATTTCTTTTCAGTTTCCTCTTAAATCACGGTATTGAATTTGGCCTAAAGTATTGGTTTTAGTGAATAAAGTGAATGGCATGTCCCAAGCAATTTAGAAATGCATGGAATCATTCAAGCACATTAAGAGTGCACGGTTTAAGAATTTAGCGATTGTAATAAAAACATTTTTTAGGACTTAAAACAAGTTAAAGACTAATTAGGTTTCAATAAATTTTTTGAATTAACCTTATAAATTTAATATGTGAAAATAATAGAAAATCTACTAAATATTTGTTCACTTGAATTTTCTGTAAATGCCAATAAACAGGCATGCACGATTAAAAAAAGTTGTCATCATGTCTAGCCAGGAGTGGTGGGTTCTTAAGCACAGTTTTAATAAAACATATCAAAACTCTCTTAGGTGTGAGCCGTCGTCCGAAACAGAGTGTTGGGTATGAGTATCATGAGTTTGGGCTCGCTCGTGTTCGATTCATTTATATTTCGAGTTCAAAAAGTGTGTTCGTGTTTGACTCGTTCGCTTAACGAGCCGAATACGAGCTGTTCACGAACAAAAAATTGTTTTGACAACCCTAATCACATAATCATAAGATGTTAAGGGTTATGACAACATTTAAAAATTTTTGTTTATATTACAACATCATTTGAATCTAATTTAACAATTTTTATTCTACTTTCTTAATTAATACTTTTAATTGATTATAGACCCATAAGTTGCTAAGGGTTAGGGCAAGATTTAAAAATTATTACTTATAGTAAAACATCATTTGAATCAAATTTAATAATTTTTATTCTATTTTTTAATTAATACATTTAATTGATTATAAATGTTTATAATCTTGTAATCAATTAATTTTTTTTTAAAAACTATTCATCAGTACTACGCGCGTTTTAACGCCAAAATATTATATCAGTACTACGCACGTAGAGTAATGTGTGTAGCCAATAAAATCACGTCACGACACCTCGTGCGACAGAAAAAAAAACTTCGTAGTAATACGGGGAATATTCTCCATGTGTTATTCATGTGTTATTGTGTCCTGGGAATATTATTAGTGTTATAATAACACAATAACACATTAATAACACATGAATAACACACAAATAACACAGGGGAGAATATTCCTCCGTGCTACTGCGGTGTCGGGAATATTCCCCGTAATATTGTTATTGTGTGTTATTCACGTGTTATTATGTCCTGAGAATATTCTTGGTGTTATAATAATACAATAATACATGAATAACACATGAATAACACACAATAACACATGAATAACACAGGGGAGAATATTCTCCATATTACTGCACTGTTTTTTTTCCTGTCGCACGGGATGTCGTGATTTCATTGATTATGCACGTTCCTTACGCATGTTAATTCATGTAATATTTTTTCCCTTTTAGTTCGTGTAATATTTTTTTCCAAAACCTAGCAAACAGCCGAACACGATTCGAGCGAACACTAGCTGTTCGCGAAGAACGTTTTGACAGCCACTATCATGCCACCAAACACCGCCCAAATGAGGTTTCTGAATTCTATTTCTGTCTGGTAATCGCCGGCGCTGCTCTGGCTCCTTGGTTTTAACTCTGCTAGAGCTAGATCTTCTCTTCTCCTTATCTTAATCGGATTGGTAGAGCAAAAGACGAAGAGGAGGCCAAAAAAAGAGATAAGCAAAACGCCGGCCTTTTCGCTCCGGAGGGCGTATTGACGGCGATGGTCGGAGCTATCATAGGGTGGCTTTTCGGCTTCTTCATCCTCATTGGCCTGCTTCTCCTTGTAATTTATCAGGTATTTTATGTAAAACACTGTCACTGAAAAAAAAGTCGAAATTTTTCGACTGAATTTGAAACCCTTGTTCTCAGTCCTTTTTATGGACTTAGAAATAGAATTCACATCGATATTGCTATACAAAAGATTTTGGTTTAATATAGCGTGCTGATAACGTATAAAAATCCTCTCATTTGAGGGGTTATATCGTATCTGAAAGATGGTTTCTTTCAAATATATAAAGGCTAGTAGCGTTATATAGTTTAGGACGAGTTTTGATAATTTTTTGGGTATGAGGATATGAATTCGTTTATCAAGGAAGATTTGCATAAATGTAAAAAGCAAAGTTTAGGCGTTTGATATGTAAATACATACGAATTGGGCGGTATGTATGTAAATGTCCCTTGTATCAAATGCAGTTGGTATACTCAAGTTTGCTGTTTAAGATTGACTTGCTAGAACTAATTGCCAAATTGTCCAGATCTCTCATGTAAATGTGTTGTTTTTAATGGGATCTTTTACAGCAAACCTTGCTTGGTCGTTTTACTACCATTGTGCTTTTCCATGATAT
>JXCR01140597.1:106073-128256 GCA_002079205.1 Phalaenopsis hybrid cultivar | reverse complement strand
ATAATAATAACTGTAATATTCACCTCATTGCCCTCATAAATATTTTTGCTATCATCTTTCTTTGCTTCATTCATATCCAAGTAATCACCCATGCCATTATCCTGCTCATTAAATATGGCTTCATAATTATTCAAAATTAACTTATTAATTAATTAATTAATTATGCTCTATTATTTCATTTATCTTTCTTATATTTTTTATCTAATAATAGCTTGATTCTTTCAAATATAATTAACTTTAGGGAATTAAAGAGAATAATTCTTGCTTAATATATAGAAACTATCCAAAAAAAAAAAAAAAAAAATNGAGACTCCCTTTGCCTTCCTCTTCTTCAAACTTATTATTTTCTTGCAGCTCACGGATGGCTCTGATTTCACTCTAACTTTTCCTGGAAAATCAGAAGCAGCATCAGAAACCATTGAAGATGTCTTGTTTTCCTTGTTTTCTTCATGAATCTGAGAGGCCAGAAATTCTTCTAAATATAAAGTCCAGCCGCTCTCAGAAGGAAAAGAAGAGGATGAAGAAGAATTTATGGGCAAGTTAAGAGCTTTTTTAATGGAGGATTCAGTTGATTCCTCCATTAGAATGGAAGAGAGAAGTTATTACTTTTCCTCTTTTTTTGTTTGAAGTTGTTGAAGAAAAGGTTTGGTGGCTATTTATACTGTAATGGTGGAAGAGAAATATGGAGCAGATGGGTGAGAAATGATAATTTTATTTTATTTTGTTTGTTAGATTGAATGTGAAAGTTCTATATTTATAAATATTGAATCCAGATTTGTCATGTGTGGCATGCCCAAGAATCAGTGGTAGAAATCTTGAGGAAGAAGTAGAGAGAGAGAGACAAAGAGAGAAATAGAATGAGAGAGATGACACAAACTCGCCCCGTATACGAGGCGAATTGGGGTATTCTTGGGCCATGTGACAAATTTTATATGTTGTAACTACGGTGTTATAGGAGAGAAGGAGAGAAAGTTCTTCCCACAAGAGTCTGTCTAGAGAAAAAAAGCCTAAAGAGATCAAAGCCTATAGAAGAAATTTTTTTTAATACATGATATGAACCCTGTATTTACAGACGATATAAATCCAAAGATGTAAAATTACACGTTTACCCATGCTTTAATAGGAGCGTTATATGGTAGTACCGTCTTTTGGCATGCCCTTTCGTATCCGTAACTTATTTTGTTTCCTTTTAGTAAAAGCACTAGCAGTTCTTTGCTCTAAGAAGTTGGTCGGTTTTGTGTCTGGACACCGGCGACCTCTCCCTTAGAAAGTATATTAGTTCTTAGTCAGATAACCGTTCAACCTTAGGGAGATCAGTTAGTTTCTCTGTTCCCTGCTGAACTTTGAAGATCTTTGAAGACATTTGTGGGAGTTGTTGACAAAGCCTGAGACTGATACTTCTGAGATGTGCGATTACTAGACATTTGGTCAATTGTCGGCGTGCATGCTTATTCCCGGTCGGCCCGAATGGTCTTTTGGTCGTCCGACCTTCAGTCGGTTGGTAACACTTCAATCGAATGGTTACCGGTCAACCAGTCTTCGACATGTCAGAATCATGAAGACTTGCAGCTTTTCATCTGTGATATAAACCATTAAATTACATTGAGATTCATGGAGACCGTTTTTGGGTTTACAATAAAATTTATCATTTTTCATGCAAATAAAGAAAATTTAGGGGCATATTTATTTATTTTGTTAATATTTTTCTGAAATAAAACAAAGTAAGAGGTCATAGAGAGAGAAAGGAAGGGAACGTGCCATGAAGAAAAAATAGACTTATAAGTTTGACCTTGGAGCAGAGCTATTAATTTAATCAATTAGTTGCCCCTGGCCATGAAGTCAAATTTGTTGTTCGATTTATCTATCTGCTTTATAATGGCAGTTATAACACAGTTATTATAGTTGAAATCTATACATTTAAAGCGAAATTTACATACATACCACACAAATTCTACGTATTTACATAAATAATACATGAATTTTGATATTTATATTTATAGAACTTTGGTGTCATAAATATATGCATGAAGGTGCATCTTGCCTTAAAAAAGCTAAATATAGTGATATTTTTTTATGAATAGTAAGGATTTGAGTGTTATGATTGTAAATACAAAAGTTTAAAAGGTGTTAGATATAAAAATACACAAGAATAATGTAGCATGTATGTAATTATGTAAATGTCACATATTTAAATGATTGTTAGACTATATACATGAGAGAACAGTAGGTGAATTCTGAATATTTGGCTGATTGAAAGCTAATATGAACAGTGCTATGCACTTCTTTCTTTCTTTGGGTGTTGGAAGCCTGAAGATTTGTTGTTCCAGCTAATGGTGAGCATGTTCTATTAGATTTATATTGATGTATGCTACATGTATTATTATATCTTCATTTTAAAAAAACATATTTTTATTTTAAAATTATTTTCTAATGTCAATTTATTGTTATAACTAACATTTCCTTATCATATATTTTATTAAGTTACTATATTCATGTTAAAATTGTTATGATAATACATACAATCATACATGAAAAAGAATGAATGAAGGTTATTATACGAGCCCCTGACCACCCAACTGTGCCTAAGTATTTGAGGACTGACCTCACTACTGGTAAACTGGTCAGAGGGGGATTCGAACTCATGACCTGAAGGGACATATGATCATCAAAGAGGTTGNATAACTAACATTTCCTTATCATATAATTTATTAAGTTACTATATTCATGTTAAAATTGTTATGATAATACATGCAAATAAACAGGAAAAAGAATGGACGAAGGCTATTATACGAGCCACTGACCATCCTACCGTGTCTAACTATTTGAGAACCAACCTCACTACGGGTAAGNATAACTAACATTTCCTTATCATATAATTTATTAAGTTACTATATTCATGTTAAAATTGTTATGATAATACATACAAACAAACATGAAAAAGTATGGACAAAGGCTATTATACGAGCCCCTGACCACCCTACTGTGTCTAACTATTTGAGAACCGACCTCACTACTGGTAAACTGGTGAGAGGGGGATTCGAACCCGTGACCTGAAGGGACATATGATCTTCAAAGAGGCCGCTCTACCAACATGTCATGACTGGCGGCACATGCATACATATATATAGAAATTAGGGTTGACTTTGTTAATTAATAAGTTAAATAATTAAACCTTTGCCACAAAAAGTATACTTTTGTAATTATAATATTGTGAAATTCTAAGTAAGAGATGGTGGTATTTCCTATTAATGTAAATAGCTCCTGATCTAATCAATTGAGTTTTTAAGTTTTAACTAATTACACAAATTGGATTAGTCAGTTAATTATCAAAAAATTGTGATATAAGATATTCATCAAATATATTAAAAATTAAGGGTACAATGTTATTAAAATAGGAAGATTTACATGCATGCCACTCAATTCCTATGTATTTGCTTATATAACACATAAACTATAAATTTTACATACATATCACCTTCTTTTGCACGAAAAAGTGATTTTCACTTTATAAAAGTTAAAATAATGATATTTTTGAAGTGATACGAAATATTTGGGTGGTGTAATTATAAAAAGAAAACTTTAGTGCAAGATATATACATACATACATACATACATATACATATATATACAAACACACACACACACNATTACCCAAATTGGATTAGTCAGTTAATTATCAAAAAATTGTGATATAAGATATTCATCAAATATATTAAAATTTAAGGGTACAATGTTATTAAAATAGGAAAATTTACATGCATGCCACTCAATTCCTATGTATTTGCTTATATAACACATAAACTATAATTTTTACATACATATCACCTTCTTATGCACGAAAAAGTGATTTTCACTTTATAAAAGTTAAAATAATGATATTTTTTAAGTGATACAAAATATTTGGGTGGTGTAATTATAAAAAGAAAACTTTAGTGCAAGATACACACACGCACGCACGCACACACGCACGTGCACACACACACACACGTGCACACACACACACACGCGCACACACACACACACACACACACACACACACACACACACACACACACATATATATAGTGTGTGTGTGTGTGTGCATAAGGTTAGTATTTGAGAATAACACTCATAATATGTGTTATTCGTCCTTGTAGGGTTGAATCTGAGTCAGAGGAGTCTTAAGATTGACAACACGGCTGTCTATCNGATCATCAGAAAAGAAGCTGGAGACTCCCTTTGCCTTCCTCTTCTTCAAACTTATTATTTTCTTGCAGCTCATGGATGGCTCTGATTTCACTGTAACTTTTCCTGGAAAATGAGAAGCAGCATCAGAAACCATTGAAGATGTCTTGTTTTCCTTATTTTCTTCATGAATCTGAGAGGCCAGAAATTCTTCTAAATATAAAGTCCAGCCGCTCTCAGAAGGAAAAGAAGAGGATGAAGAAGAAGAAGAAGAATTTATGGGCAAGTTAAGAGCTCTTTGGATGGAGGATTCAGTTGATTCCTCCATTAGGATGGAAGAGAGAAATTATTACTTTTCCTCTTTTTTTGTTTGAAGTAGTTGCATAAAAGGTTTGGTGGCTATTTATATTGTAATGGTGGAAGAGAAATATGGAGCAGATGGGTGAGAAATGATAATTTTATTTTATTTTGTTTGTTAGATTGAATGTGAAAGTTCTACATTTATAAATGTTGAATCCAGATTTGTTCTGTGTGACATGCCCAAGAATCGGAGTGGTAGAAATCTTGAGGGAGAAGTAGAGAGAGAGAAACAAAGAGAGAAATAGAATGAGAGAGAGGACACAAACTCGCCTCGTATACGGGGCGAATTGCGGTATTCTTGGGCCCTGTGATCAATTTTATATGTTGTAACTAGGGGGTTATAGGAGAGAAGAAAAGAGAGCTCTTTCTACAAGGGTGTGTCTAGAGAAAAAAGCCTAAAGAGATCAAAGCCTAGAGAAGAAATTTTTTTTAATACATGCTATGGACACTGTATTTATAGACGATATAAAACCAAAAATGTAAAATTACATGTTTACCCATGCTTTAATAGGAGCGTTATATGGTAGTACCGTCTTTTGGCATGCCCTTTCGTATCTATAACTTATTTTGTTTTCCTTTAGTATAAGCACTAGCTGGTCTTTTCTCTAAGAAGTTGATCGGTTTTGTGTCTGGACACCGGCGACCTTTCCCTTAGAAAGTATATTAGCTCTTAGTCAGATAACCGGTCAGCCTTAGGGCGGTCAGTCGGCTTCTCTGTTCCCTGCTGATCTTGGAAGATCTTTGAAGATATTTGAGGGAGTTGTTGACAAAGCCTGAGACTGATACTTCTAAGATGTGGGGTTACTAGACATTTGATCGATTATCGGCGTGCCTGCTTATTCCCGGTCGGCCCGAATGGCCTTTTGGTCGCCCGACCTTCAGTCGGTTGGTAACACTTCGATCGAATAGTTACCGGTCAACCAGTCTTCTGCAGGTCAGAATCATGAAGACTTGCAGCTTTTCGTCTGTGATATGAACAGTTAAATTGCCTTGAGATTCATAGAGACCATTTTTGGATTTACAATAAAATTTATCATTTTTCATGTAAATAAAGAAAATTTAGGGGCATATTTATTTATTTTGTTAATATTTTTCTGAAATAAAACAAAGTAAGAGGTCATAGAGAGAGAGAGAGGAAGGGAACGTGCCATGAAGAAAAAATAGATTTATAAGTTTGACCTTGGAGCACAGCTATTAATTTAATCAATTAGTTGCCCCTGGCCATGAAGTCAAATTTGTTGTTCGATTTATCTATCTGCTTTATAATGTCAGTTATAACACAGTTATTATAGTTGAAATTTATACATTTAAAGCGAAATTTACACACATGCCACACAAATTCTATGTATTTACATATCAAATACATTTATTTTTATAGAGCTTTGGTGTCATAAATATATGCATGAAGGAGTATCTTATGTAAATGTCACATATTTAAATGATTGTTAGACTATATCCATGAGAGAACAGTAGGTGAATCCTGAACATTTGGCTGATTAAAAGCTAATATGAACAGTGCTATGCACTTCTTTCTTTCTTTGGGTGTTGGAAGCCTGAAGATTTGTTGTTCCAGCTAATGGTGAGCATGTTCTATTAGATTTATATTGGTGTATGCTACATGTATTATTATATCTTCATTTTAAAAAAACATATTTTTATTTTAAAATTATTTTCTAATGTCAATTTATTGTTATAACTAACATTTCCTTATCATATATTTTATTAAGTTACTATATTCATGTTAAAATTGTTATGATAATACATACAATCATACATGAAAAAGAATGAATGAAGGTTATTATACGAGCCCCTGACCACCCAACTGTGCCTAAGTATTTGAGGACTGACCTCACTACTGGTAAACTGGTCAGAGGGGGATTCGAACTCATGACCTGAAGGGACATATGATCATCAAAGAGGTTGCATGTCATGACTGGCGGCACATGCATACATATATATAGAAATTAGGGTTGACTTTGTTAATTAATGAGTTAAATAAATTAGTTGCAGAATATATGAAATAGTTAAACCTTTGACACAAAAAGTATACTTTTATAATTATAATATTGCGAAATTCTAAGTAAGAGATGGTGGTATTTTCTATTAATGTAAATAGCTCCTGATCTAATCAATTGAGTTTTTAAGTTTTAACTAATTACCCAAATTGGATTAGTCAGTTAATTATAAAAAATTTGTGATATAAGATATTCATCAAATAAATTAAAAATTAAGGGTACAATGTTATAAAAATAGGAAGATTTACATGAATGCCACTCAATTCCTATGTATTTGCTTATATAACACATAAACTATAATTTTTACATTCATATCACCTTCTTATGCACGAAAAAGTGATTTTCACTTTATAAAAGTTAAAATAATGATATTTTTGAAGTGATACGATATATTTGGGTGGTGTAATTATAAAAAGAAAAACTTTAGTGCAAGATATATTCATACATACATACGTGCGTGTATATATATATATATATATATATATATATATATATCTATATGTGTGTGTGTGTGTGTACATAAGGTTAGTATTTGAGAATAACGCTCCTAATGTGTGTTATCTGTCCTCGTAGAGTTGAACCTGAGGAGTATTAAGATTGACAACACAGTTGTCTACCAACTTGTGACCCAAAAACACACATGTGCAAGAGAGAGAGAGAGAGAGAGAGGGCGAGGGGGGGAGGGCTAGACCGTAGGATCTAGAGGAGCAATTGTGTTGCCTCAAATTCAGATTTTTACTTATATGAGAGGACAATTTAGTTTTCTGATCCTTTTGAAATATTTGTTTTTCTACTTCTGAAATGTTACTGTGCTCTTTGTTACCATACCCCTTCTACGGAGGGTCTATGGGCCCCCCACCCACAAAAAAAAGGCAGTTCTTTTAATTTAAGCTTAATTTAAGCTTGAACTTAAGTTTAAGTAATTAATGCAATATCATAAAATAAATGCACACTACTAAGTATCAATATTATGGAATATTTTAAATTAAATTAAGCTAAAGCCATGTGATTAGCGCACAATGTTCAGCCTCATGTCTTTTTATTTTTAATTTAAAATATAAACAAAATTATCCTATGTCCACCGTCCAAATAATTTGGCAATATGAATGAAATTATAAGAGCATTAAATTAATGACATATCTTAAATAATGAAAAGGTCGGTAATTATTTTAGTAAATAATTTATCTCTAATCAATATTAACCACAAAAACATTAAATAAAATCTGGAGCCGAAGACTTTTTCATAGATTCTGTTGGTACGATATTAAAAAAAAAACAAAATAATTGAAACTGTGGATAAGAATTAGCCATTAATTATGTGTGATTATGAGACAAATCCCTAATAATCTGAGTTAAATTATTGATTAGTGCAACAGGGCAAGTGATTAGGCATCATAGGACATCATTATTATANCTAATCAATATTAACCACAAAAACATTAAATAAAATCTGGAGCCGAAGACTTTTTCATAGATTCTGTTGGTATGATATTAAAAAAAAAACAAAATAATTGAAACTGTGGATAAGAATTAGCCATTAATCATGTGTGATTATGAGACAAATCCCTAATAATCTGAGTTAAATTATTGATTAGTGCAAATGGGCAAGTGATTAGGCATCATAGGACATCATTATTATAGCTTGGAGTGAGCAGAAGAGTTTAGGGGAAAAAAGAAAAAAGGAAGTAAATGTTAAGTTAGATTTTTTTTTATTTAACTATAAATTAATTACATGATACTAATTATAAGTNATAAGCTTGGAGTGAGCAGAAGAGTTTAGGGGAAAAAAGAAAAAAGGAAGTAAATGTTAAGTTAGATTTTTTCTTTAATTTAACTATAAATTAATTACATGATACTAATTATAAGGGAAATTATGGAAAATTCTTAGGATATAATGGTTATAAAGGGGCATAAAAAGATTGTGTCTAATTCTAATTTAATTTCTTAAAACCAATATTTAAATTTCTATTTTAAAAATTGTATCAACTCAAAGAAAAAAATATATATTTTGGCTCAATTTTTCAGTTATAATTAATCTATGTGCATTGTAGAGTATNAATTATAAGTGAAATTATGGAAAATTCTTAGGATATAATGGTTATAAAGGGGCATAAAAAGATCGTGTCTAATTCTAATTTAATTTTTTAAAACCAATATTTAAATTTCTATTTTAAAAGTTGTATCAACTCAAAGAAAAAAAAAATAGTTTGGCTCAAATTTTCAGTTATAATTAATCTATGTGCATTGTAGAGTATGCTAATGAGTTTTCATTAGTTAGAACTAAGTAAGAAGAAATAATATATCTATATATACTGTTGGTAGAGTAGCTTCTTTGAAAGTTGTAAGTCCCCTCATGTCACGGGTTTGCTTCCTCCTTTGGTCAGTTTGTCGGTAGTGAGACGGTCCTCGAATAGTTAGATACGTGATGATAGTTGGGGGCATGTATAATAGCCTCCCACTATTCTTTACAAAAAAAATAAATAAATAAGATTGATGCGTGTTACAAAATTCGCGGCGGTAGAGTAACAAATTATCGTTTTAGCGTTATACGAGAATTAAACACACATACAGATGAAAGAGAAACATACAATAGTGTCACCAGAGGTTTTCACATGGAAAACACTTAAAGGAAAAAATCACGAGGTCTGACCCCTATGTGAAAATCCACTATGAATGATGAATATATATGTCTATCCTTCTCCTATATTAGAAAATATGGAATCACAAAATTGTATAACTATAATATGACTACGGTTCTTGGTGATAGCATGTTGCAAGAGTCATTGTTGATTATTGTAGAAGTAGTAGTCTATCGTGAGTGTTATAGATGGTTGCTCCAGAAGCGTTGATTGGCTAGAGAAACTGTAGTAAGCAATTGTTGGGGTTGTTGACTGCATAAGCCGTAGTGGCGAGCATAAATGACGCCCATAGGCTGCAAGGGGGCAGAAGTCGGGAGCTACATAAGTTGATGACCACGTAGGTCATTGTTGACACATGAATTGTAGTGATGAGCTCTTGTCCCACATACGAGAAATGATTACTAGAATTTTTAGGTTATAACATTGTCAACTAACGGTGTGTGGTTGGTATTGATTGACGATGGTGGTTAGCGATGGTCGACGACGGTTGGCGGTGGTCGACGGGGGTTGGCAGGGTAGACAACGGTTATTGTAGTCAACGGCGGTCGAGAGTTGATCATAATCAGTGGTTGTCGAGGGAGGTCGGNTCGTGAGTGTTATAGATGGTTGCTCCAGAAGCGTTGATTGGCTAGAGAAACTGTAGTAAGCAATTGTTGGGGTTGTTGACTGCATAAGCCGTAGTGGCGAGCATAAATGACGCCCATAGGCTGCAAGGGGGCAGAAGTCGGGAGCTACATAAGTTGATGACCACGTAGGTCATTGTTGACACATGAATTGTAGTGATGAGCTCTTGTCCCACATACGAGAAATGATTACTAGAATTTTTAGGTTATAACATTGTCAACTAACGGTGTGTGGTTGGTATTGATTGACGATGGTGGTTAGCGATGGTCGACGACGGTTGGCGGTGGTCGACGGGGGTTGGCAGGGTAGACAACAGTTATTGTAGTCAACGGCGGTCGAGAGTTGATCAAAATCAGTGGTTGTCGAGGGAGGTCGACAGTAGTCGACGACGGTAGGCGGTGGTCGATAACGATCTGCGATGATGCTGAGCTGCAGCTTCTCCTCAAAGCCTGATCCTCTCTCTAAGCTTTCGCCCTCTCTCATTTGAGGGGTAGTGGTCTATTTATAGTAGTTTGGGTGCAATTAATGCACTAATATGAATCATTTGATCGGGCGGTTCAAAGAGTTTCCTTGAATCATACGGCGTTTAATGGAAATTTGAGTACCACAATGATGTTGAAATTGAGTGATATTGGACTCGTTGGATTTGTCTTGTTAAGACGCTCGATTTGAATATAGACTTGCTAGTTTCGACATCTGTTTAACCTTATAAATGTGTCTGAAAATCTTTCAAGTGTGATTTAATGACTTCATCATGGCTCAATTTGACTCGGATCAGACTAATTTTTATGTCATTAGGTCCATCTCATCGAGTCGGTCAGTTTGATTATAAGTTTGCTGAAATCGGAGCTCTAAATGACTTTTTATCAAGGTTTGAACGTTTCTCATTCAAAATATCATCTCGAGATCCATGTCATACCTCGAGATTTGTGCCTCATGATAAAAATTTGTTTTCGGTTTATCAAATATCTATATAGTTGTGGCACCATAAAACATTAGTGAGACTGCCCTAAAATTAGCTATGTTTAAAATAAAAGACCACCTAAATATGTAACTATCATAATATAAATTAATTCGAATCTCTAAATATGATAATAAGTCAAAAGAATATAGGAGAGTGAAAGGATGACCTACAAAATATATGGATAATAATTAGTGATTGGTTGCTTGATTTTATTTTATTAGGTTTTAGGTGAAGGCTTAGCTTATANCACCATAAAACATTAGTGAGACTGCCCTAAAATTAGCTATGTTGAAAATAAAAGACCACCTAAATATGTAACAATCATAATATAAATTAATTCGAATCTCTAAATATAATAATAAGTCAAAGAATATAGGAGAGTGAAAGGATGACCTTGAATATATATGGATAATAATTAGTGATTGGTCGCTTGGTTTTATTTTATTAGGTTTTAGGTGAAGGCTTAGCTTATTTTGTTATTAAACATATTGAAGACTTCTCAACAAACTTGAGGATTCCTCATTTGATACAAGGAATAATTGGGGGCTCCATTCTATGATTAGAATAAATAATTTATGATTTATAAAACATGATTAGACTAATCATGTGCATAAATTTATTTATTTATATGAGTTTTACATCATTGACCATTTCATACAATAATGCTTTGGAAAAATGTGAAGAAGATGATTAGTAGTATAAAAAAAAATTAGATGTGATCATGACATTCTTCCAAATTAAGTGATGGAATGCATCAAATAATGAAGATGCTAAGNACAAGGAATAATTGGGGGCTCCATTCTATGATTAGAATAAATAATTTATGATTTATAAAACATGATTAGACTTTAGTAATCATGTGCTTAAATTTATTTATTTATATGAGTTTTACATCATTGACCATTTCATACAATAATGCTTTGGAAAAATGTGAAGAAGATGATTAGTAGTATAAAAAAAAATTTAGATGTGATCATGACATTCTTCCAAATTAAGTGATGGAATGCATCAAATAATGAATATGCTAAANTCATTTTGTTGCAGAGCAAGCATGGCGGAGGCTCCTGCTGAGCTTCTAACGCTTCGAGATATATGTGGAGGAAAAGTGCCGGAACATATTCTGAAGAGGTCTCTCTCTCTCTCTCTCTCTTTATCTGGGCACTATTAAAAGAATTTGAACCTGGAACTATTAAAAGTAGGATTTTTTTTGCTGCTTTTGATGAATTTTTATGATAATAAAACTGTAGATCAACTATAATTTTTCCAAAGATAATGTTCATGTTACTCCCAACACATTTATAGAAGTTTACTTTTCTCACAATGGTTCTACAATAACTTTTACGGACAACTGTAACTGCTCCGAAGAGCCCCGTAGTTGCAATTTTTATGATTTGGGGATTTGAAGTGATTTAGAAAGTTTTGTGATTTAAATTCATTCAATATATAGATATCATAGATTAACCATTAAGAAGGAAAAAGATAGTATATTTCAGATGATATCTCTAAAAGCTAACCAGATGAGAAGGAAATATAACTGGCTTCATGTCAAAAATACCACCGAGCAAGAGGCTTTTGATCGAAGGATTTAACAAAGGAGGTTTGTAAGTTAAAAGAGGGCGGACGGAATGAGGATGATGAAAGATACAAGAGAAGAGGGACATGAAGAGGAAGATGATCAAATGCAATCATTCTCAACAGAACTTCTAACATTCTAAATCCTATATTTGAATCAAGATTCGATAGAATCCATCAAATCGTCGATTTATTTTGTGCGTGATTTATGAGTCTTTTATATATCATTGAAAGGGAGTAAGGCATGATTCAATAAAATCACAAAATTTATATGGAGAATTTATAGTAAATATTGAAAATATACATTTAGAGATATACTAAATATTATCATGTCATCAAAATTAACATCCATTGATTTTCTAAAAGCATATGATTCCGTTTGCATAGACCTCCTTTAGTTTTAAACGCAATCTTTCATTCATCACCAAATTAAGTCTAATTAGTGATATTCACACAATTTATCTAGCATATCATCAAGTTGAGGGGTTGATATTCAATATTTTTTGCTATTTTATTAATAGCTTGGTTATCCATATAAATTCCCCACGTGGCATCCTTTTTAGGAGTAAGCTGAGTTAGCACAACATGATGGCTTAAGATTTTCTAAGTTAAACCTTTTCTTTTTTTTCACATGCACAATTTCATAAGCTCAAATGACCTTTTTTGCACGCCGTTTCTAATTATATATATAAAAAAAAAAATTTCCCCTTATTACTTGTCTTGGGTGGAATTCTTTTCAAGTTTTGTCAAAACACATTTGTTTTCATTAAGCACAACATAATAAGTATTTTGTTTAATATAATGTTGTTTGTGTTGGAAGAATGAATTAAGATGGAAATTTTCATGTTTATTCTCATTGACAGCATCACATTAAGAAATAATTTTGCAAAACTTTTTTTTGTTTTGCTTTATTTATTTGTTTAAGAACATGTGGTGATGATGGCTGCTGAGAAATTTGGAAATTTGTTTCTTATATTTTGGTATGGGATTTAGCCAATTTGGTTCTTTATTGATTTCTAGTTTGATTGTTGCAATTACATAGTTGCTCATTCTTTTGGAATTTTTTGTGTATGGGTTATTGCTTTCCTCACATGTAGTATCTATTGTTTAAAACAAAATCACACTACTATTGCAATGCAAAGTGATGAAAACCAACTATATGTCATGTTACAAAAGTGATTTGCAATTGCACTAATTTTGCAAATCAAATTTATGTTATGTTACATATTATAGGGCTGAAGAAATTGGATATGTCATGCCTACTGATGTTCAACGACAATCTTTACCAGTTTTGCTATGTGGACAAGACTGCGTGCTTCATGCTCAAGTCAAGAATTTTATTCATTTCTTTTTGCCTAATTAAAAATAATCACAGCAATAAAACTTCCTTTATAATTTAAATTCAATCTAGCAAAAATTCTATGGTTTTTTTTGGTGGGGAGTGCTCCGCACACTTAGGGGTCATTTGGGATCACTCTTGATTTTTGTATTTTATTTTATTTTGTTTGTATTTTTACTTGAAATAAAATACCTTTGATATGTTATAACATATTTAATTGTTTTTTAAATATTAAAAATAATTTTAGGTGTTTTGAATGCTTTTAAAAACGATTTAATTCGCTTTTGAAAGAAAAAATTAAAGGAAGATTTATAAACATACCACTCAATTCCTAGNTATGTTATAACATATTTAATTGTTTTTTAAATATTAAAAATAATTTTAGGTGTTTTGAATGCTTTTAAAAACAATTTAATTCGCTTTTGAAAGAAAAAAGTAAAGGAAGATTTATATACATACCACTCAATTCCTAGGTATTTACATATCTAACTAAACTTCAGTTTTACTTCCATACTACCTTATACTTGAAAAGCTGAATTTCACATCTAAAAGTTAAAATGATGCTATTTTATATGTGATATGAAAGATTTGGACTGTATTAATGTAAAAAAGAAAGTTTAGGTGCTAGATATGTAAATAGATAAGAATCGGGTATTATGAACGTGAATGCCCCTATATAAAAACATGCAAAAAATTGCACTCAACAAACATGTTTTTAAAATCAAAGTAGAAGTAGAAATAAAAAACTAAAAGAAAGTGATTCCAAATAAGCCCTCACTCTAGCAGAATTATTAATAGAAGCTAATTTTTTTGTGCTTTGTATGCCATTAGACAGGCTCAGGCAAAACACTGGCATACCTTTTGCTGATATATTCTGTTATTAAGTTTCAAAGATCTGCAGTACAGGCTTTGATAGTCGTTCCGACTAGAGAACTTGGAATGCAAGTAAGTCTATTGTTTTTCTGCTTTTATTTTTTCTATTGAGGTTATAATTTACAATTATTTCATTCATTAAGGTTACGAAGATTGCGCGGGTGCTCGCTGCAAAATCTGTAGAATCTGATAATATACCGAGGAATTATACAGTAATGTCTCTTTTAGATGGTGGGATGTTGAGAAGGCATAAAACTTGGTTGAAGGTATTTAGTATTTTTCTACTGAATTTTGAGAGCTCTCTTTATGTGCAGCTTTTTACCATAAAGTTATTTCATAGATTGGTGTTCTAGTATATTTAATTTATGATTATTATTTGGAAGATCTACATACATACCGCTTAATTCTTATTTATTTACATATTTGACATCTATACTTCAATTTTTTTATATATGCCATCTTACCCATGCATTAAAACTGTGCATTTAACTTTTTAAAGGTTATAATAGTGGTATTTTCTTATGTGATATGAAAGATTTGGTTGGTGTAAATGTAAAAAGTAAATTTTAAGTGTTAGATATGTAAATACATAAGAATGTGGTGGTATGAATGTAAATGCCCCGTATTATTTTCCTCCACAAGCTATTTGCAATCCTTCGTTGGTAAAGTTAGCTTCATCGAAGCTTTGTTTAAAGATAAATCTAAGTGTAAAATTAGGAAATAACTAGTTTACTTTAAAAGATTACATAAAAATTTAACTGGTTTTTCCTTAAGTTATTCATTTATGTGCTTCCGCAAGATTTTATGTCTGTTATGTTTTATAGTGCTTCAGAAGTCATATTGTAGTTCAAAGAAATATGAAATATCAAATCCATGATCACATATGCTTTGCCGCCTTATTTTGTTCACATAGAAACCATAAGAATTAACTGCCATATAGAGCGAGTGAATTGAGTAAAGCTAAAGACTGCATTGAAGATCACTCTGAAGGTTGCTGGGTGTTGATATGCCAATTTGGACAAGGTTGTGAGGATAAAATATATTTTGTTTTTCAACATAAATGGATATTATAGAAGATCAAAATAAAAAAGGGGCATTTACATACATACCACACAATTCTTATGTGCGTATCTAACAACTAAACTTTAATTACATTCGTAACACTCAAATCTTCTAGCATAACATAAAAAATACTACTTTACTTATATTAAAAGTCAAACGCACATTTTTATGCATAGATTTATACCACCGAGGTGTTATAAATGCAAATATCAAACTTTAGGTGCTATTAAAGCACAATGCGATGCAAAAGACTTTATTTTTGCTTCAAAGCGCAAAGTGTAAAACAAAGTATTTTTTTTAATTAACCAAAGTGCTAATATGCTATACACAACTATTAATGTATAAATACATTAATTAGCAATTATAAAATATAAAGTATGATTTAAAAGTTGTATGTGTATATNATTTTCCTCCACAAGCTATTTGCAATCCTTCGTTGGTAAAGTTAGCTTCATCGAAGCTTTGTTTAAAGATAAGGGTTTCACCAAAGTGCTAATATGTTATACACAACTATTAACGTATAAATACATAAATTAGCAATTATAAAATAAAAAGTATGACTTAAAAGTTGATTTAAAACAAAAAAAAGAACTGCACAATACACAAATATTAAGGGTAAATTTGCATATTAAAATTTTGAATAATTTCTAATAGTTTGTTGCAGTAATTAAAATTTTAAAAATTATAAAAAGCCTACAATTTTTTTTCAACGCTTTTAAGTGCGTCTTAGTGAAGTGAAGTGAAGTGAAGTGAAGCGGGTTTCACGCGCTTCATTTTTCTTATAAAGCACGCTTTTATAGCATTGCTAGATACACACACACGCACACACACACACACACATACATGTATATATGCATGCACACACACACAATGCCCACGACTTGTTTGGGATGAGAGTATGAGCAACCTGAGGAGTTGATGGAAGAATTTCTTTGAATATGCAATGTTTGGTAATTATTTTTGAATATTCCATGTCAATGGAGTTGAGTTCCTCAACTAAAATGTCCTGAGATTTGAATGATTATGAGAGGTTTTGTTGTAATTTGATAAATAAATATTTTCATTTGAATCTCAATAATTAAGATGTCAATTTATTTGACGATAAACATTTTGGTAAAATTATTTAATAAGGTAAGAAAAATTTAGTATTGTTCTAATTGTAGGAGAATCAACTTATGAGTTAGACTATGAATTTGTGAGAGTAATGGAACTTTTGCTTAGGAAAATCATGTGGGTGACGAGAATCAATTTTGAATTGTCATAAACATCCACTATGGAGGTGATTTTTACACTATTGCCAATTAATGGAAAGATTTAGATTATTAAAAAGGATTTTTATGTTTTTTTTATTGATATTGTTGATATTAAGATGTATTATGATTGAGTACTATTAGGATGTAGTTGGCTAAGGGTAAGAAAAAACATGATAAAATTATGTTAAAGTTATTAAAAATATGCATAATACATGTTAGCTATCATTAAAAATGGTTTAGTGATAAAATTCTCCCTATCACATTGGTTTTATATTAAGAATTAGCATTAATTTCACATCTTTTTTTCTTGCAGGTTATGTTTAATCTTACAAAGGATATTCAAAAAGTTATCATTCACAATGTGATTTTGTCGAGGATTAGCTTTTAATTTTATATCACATTGGCTATGGAGATGTTTACGAAGAACATTGAAAGTGAAGTCCGGTGAATAGTTTGAAGAATGGTAAAACTATTTAAAAGTTAATTGGCTTAGGATTTGTCGAACAAAAGTTAAGGATATGACATGCAATTTTAGTGTCTGTCAAATAGATACTTTCGAGTTATTATTACTATAAGATTAAGCAGTACTTATGCAATATATATTTGAGTCTTGGAGGATTTACAGACATGTCACACAATTCCTATGTATTTACATATCTAACACCTTGACTTCGATATTTTCATTAATACCATTTTACTAATGCATGAAAAGGTTTATTTTCATTTCAAGAGAAAAGGTTTAGTTCACTTTCTAAAAGTTAATGATGGCAGTATTTTTTATCTAGTATGAAAAAATTGAGTGTTATAAAATCATTGTTTAGATGTTAGATATGTAACTTCATAAGAATTGTGTCATATTTATTTCAATGCCCCTTAAGTTTTTTAAATGTCTTATATAAAAAAAATAGGAGTATATAATTTCTAGAATTAATTCTAGGTGATTGAAAATGGAAAAGTGCCTAAAACAGTGATTATTAGGCAAATTTCACAGAACTAAAATTAGATGATCTATGCTATATGGATCCGATTGTTGGTGATAGAAGTTGCTGACAACCAAGTTGCATTGCAGATGTGATAATGTTGAGTTTGATATGTAGCAATATAAAGTAGATTGAGAAATGTTGCATGGGAGTTCTTGTGCTATAAAGTGAAGTTAAAGTGAGTTAGCTCAACACGCACGTGTATTTGTTTGTGTGTATTTGTATAAATATACATTTACATTTGTGTTTATACATACTTTGAGTTAAATCAAACTTATTTAAAATGAGTTGTCATTGAAGCAAGGTAAACCTATTAAAATTCAAGAAATTATCGACCTTGAGTTTCAAGCATAATTATGAGCCTTAGATGAGAGGGACTATAGATATTATTAAAGATAAGGATGATGGAAAACATATACTTTTTAAGGGTAGAATGTCCACGATAAGATAGTAGATGCAATTAATATGGGAACATTATCATGGATAGAAGTTGTGCAAAAGTATTTTTTTTTTCATTTCGATAAACCAATTGCTGACGGTGCAAATTTTGTTTTTCACTATCTCGTTGATTCAAATTTTTGAGACCTCTGTTTTTTTAGATTATTTTGCAAAGAAAAATAGTAGTTTGGGGTTGATGATTCATTTCATGTATTGTAGCAACTATGTATAGATTTTTTCCATTATTTTTGCAGGCTGAACCTCCAGATATAGTGGTTGCAACTATAGGCAGCTTGATTCAAATGCTTGAAAGAAATGTTTTCAAACTTGAAGCTCTGAGAGTTCTTGTAGTTGATGAGGTAATTACATAAATTAGTCATTCACCACCCCCCATCCCCTCTCTCTTTCTCTGTTTCCCTCTCTCTTCCTTTTCTGAGATTGTGGACTTTATACAATATTAATTGTTTATGAGATTGTCCGTTTTGAGTGAAGATTGCATCTAGGACAATGAAGAGCTAGTACTATCTATTCATCAAAATTATAATTTCAACTATATGCAATAAGAAGCTAAAACTTCAAATAAAGTATTTAAAAATTGGGCTTTCAGATACATACCACTCAATTCATTTGCACATCTAACACCTAAACTTTACCTTTTTACATTTATATCACCTAAATCTTTCATGTCACATAAAAAATACCACTTTTAATTTTTAACTTTTTAAAAACTGAAATACATATTTTCATGCATCTGTGAGGTGGTGTATATATATATATATATAAATTGAAGTTTAGGTTTTAGATATATAAATATATAAAAATCGAGTGGTATGTAAGTGAACCTTCCTTAAAATCGTTAAAGGACAAAATTGAGTTTCTGTGGTTGTCAGCATTGATGATCCTCACTTAATCCAAAGAAAAAGATAGAATGAACATGCCAATATAAACAAACAGAATGAGAAAAGAAATCAAAGTGGAAATTGGAAATCCATGTAGTAGACCAAATCTATGTAGGAAATGATCTTCTTGGTCATTTGTTTACTATACTCCCACTATAGTCAAATTTACTGAGGTAATTTGTTGAAATTATTCACTTGGTTGATTCAGCCAGCTACCATTGCTTTATTTATTCATTTATTTATTAAGATGGCAAGTGATAAATTGTAAGGTACATGACTTAAACTCGTAATCTTAGAAAAACAATTTTCTCCTCGTAACTATTGGGCCAAATTTTTTTTTTACAATCATCACTTTACTTGGCTTAGTTGTTTGATANTTGCTTTATTTATTCATTTATTTATTAAGATGGCAAGTGATAAATTGTAAGGTACATGACTTAAACTCGTAACTTTAGAAAAACAATTTTATCCTCGTAACTATTGGGCCAAATTTTTTTTTACAATCATCACTTTACTTGGCTTAGTTGTTTGACTTGAATTTATCTTCGGTATTATTCCTCAACTTTATGTATATTTGCATGCGTGCTTTTATCCGTCAACAATTTTTTTAGCGTGAAGACTTCTATTGTTTGTATATCTTGTTTTGTTGATTTGTTTATGGAGAGAAACNTTGATATGAATTTATCTTCGGTATTATTCCTCAACTTTATGTATATTTGCATGCGTGCTTTTATCCGTCAACTATTTTTTTAGCATGAAGACTTCTATTGTTTGTATATCTTATTTTGTTGATTTGTTTATGGAGAGAAATGTCAAAATGGTTATCTGACTCTTTATAGGTTGTCTATTTTACTCTCATAGTCCATAAAAGTGTCAATTTAATCCACAAACTCTTTTAACAGTTGCTAAAATAGTCCTTTCAGGGGACTATTTCTACTCATATTAAAAGAGTCTAGGGACTACTTTGAGATTTTTATAAACTGTGACTAAAATGGCGCCGTGTATTGCAATTGTATGCATTTTAAAATACAGTTNTAACAGTTGCTAAAATAGTCCTTTCAGGGGACTATTTCTACTCATATTAAAAGAGTCTAGGGACTACTTTGACATTTTTATAAACTGTGACTAAAATGGTGCCGTGTATTGCAATTGTATGCATTTTAAAATACAATTCCTCTTTTATAAAGGTCGATTTTATGTTCAATTCATCAAAGCAAGTGTACTCTCTTCGAAAACTATTGACAACTCACTCTTCAATCGAAAGGCGCCAAACAGTTTTTGCTAGTGCCTCTATTCCCCAACACAATCGGTTTATTTACGATTGTGTCCAGCATAAGTGGACCAAGGTTTGTGATTTTGTATTTTTTTGCATCAACATTTACTTTATTTCTTTTAAAGTTATTTCAATAGAGAATTCCAAGAAACGATTTATTAGCTTTCGGTAGAAATATTATGTCATAATTCTCATGAACTTAATCTCATATTTTCTTCATTGATACAGAATGATGTTGTCCACATCCATGTAAACCCTATTGAACCGATGCCTTCCCATTTGCACCATAGATTTGTGGTAAGAGTTTTAATTATACATTTTTCTGAAGAATATTTCTTTCAAAGTTGTTTGCTTTTATGAAGTATTTAATTGGACAAATACCTGATGCTTTATTTTCCTTTTTAACCATTCATTAATGACAGTGTTTTGTTTGGTTGAATCATATGAAATTTAATGAAAATGTTGGAATTTTCTTTGACATTGATGTGTATTTTCTTCTTCAAATGTTACAATGAAATTTTCTGGCTGAAAAGAAATTGTTAAGAGCCTGGTTCCATCACTTTTCTTTTATTTTTTAAAACAATTCAACTTGTTTTTAAAAATACTCAAAACACCTAAAAAATATTTTGAGTGTTTTTAAAAATAACTATATCAATATTTTAATTTAAATTAAAATATAAACAAAACAAATTTAAAATAAAAAATGAAAAAAGAGCCCAAACGGCCCCTATATATATATAAAACCTTGGGAAGTTCGAGCGCACAATGATTTCATATAAGCCTAGTAACACTTAAGGACGGATAAGTTTATTGAATGAAAACTTGGTGGTTTGAGCATGCCAGATAGAATTTATTTATGATGAAATTAGTGAGATGGAAAAAGTGTGAAGAAATAAGGATGTTAAGCCAGATGAAATTATTTTCCTCAACTTATATAAGAAATTATTTTCTTAACTCGAACCCTTGGCTTCCATGGTGCACTATGCTCGCCATCGAAAAGTCACACAAAAATTTAAGCACTTTAGATTTAACACCGCATGTAATGCTAGATGGAAGAATTCCCAAAAACAAACTCACCTAGCGAAATAAAGCTAATGATGAAAATACTACAACAAGAAATCTTCATCCCACTAAGTGGGGTCGGCTACATGAATCCTTTTTCTCCATTGTGTCCTATTGAGTGTTATATTCATTCAATTCTAGTAAATTAAGATTATTTTTCATACAAAATGCCAAGTTTTTTAGGTCTACCTCTACCTTTCTTAACATAAGTCGAATTTAAAATATCTATTCTCCTAACCGGATCATCAGATGGTTGATGTTATCAATAATTATCAATAAGAATAATAACACTATCATAATTCATAATGAGGCTCAGTTGTCCCTTTTTTCTTGCAGATTTGTGGTAAAAAGGAAAGATTGAGTGTTCTACTACACCTCCTTCTGAAGGATGCCCCAAGATCTGGCATTATTTTTGTTTCAGAGCAGGTTTGTTTCTTTTAAATCCTTATATTCCATTTTTGTTATGTTATAATTATGTTTTTTAGTTAAATGCACCAACTTATTGCTATATTTTCAAATGATGCCTTCTTCGCTTATGAAATTTTGATAAACATCAGAATTTATAATTTTATAGGAATTTTATGGAGCAATGTTTAAATTCTCAGTTTCATTTTCAGAGCTCTATGATAAGTTTTGTTTTCATGTTCAGCTCTAGTGTGAATTTTT
>JXCR01140597.1:79666-104492 GCA_002079205.1 Phalaenopsis hybrid cultivar | reverse complement strand
CACACCTAATTTGATATGCATATTTCATGTGTCTTTAATAAATGTTTATCATTTAGCATAAATCACGATGCAATTTTGAATAATAAACATACCGAATTCAAATTCATGATCATCAAGGCCTCGATAAATTTATGTTCAAACTGGTCGTATCGACAAGACAAACACACATACCAAAATTAGTTTGATCCAAACTCAATAAAGGCCGAATCAAACCATAGATGAACAATTAGAGGTTTTCAATCGTCAATGGAATGGTCAAATATAATAGTCAAATTGAACATCTCGACCAGAAGAGTCCGACAAGCCTACTTTTTCGGAATTCTAAGATCTTTAAGGCACGAAAGTCATTTAAAAAAAATCTTTTATGATCGAAAGGATTCAATATAGACAGTCTGATCAAATGGTTGGAAATGTTAGTCGCCAAAAGATCAAAATGTTAATCTCCCAGAGCTGATAAATATACAATTTCTTTTCACCCAAAAAAAGGAAAGAGAAGAAGAGGAATTCAAGGGTCTGCTCTGGAGAGAAGGCTCGCCGATAACTTTCGGTCTTGTAGTCGTCGATCACTGTTAACCGCCGCTAGCAGTCACCATATATTACAGCCAACCACCGACCACTATTTATTATCATGATGACAGTTATAACACTTGTGTTTTCATTTAA
The DNA here is from genome assembly GCA_002079205.1 of Phalaenopsis hybrid cultivar. Lineage (NCBI taxonomy): Eukaryota > Viridiplantae > Streptophyta > Magnoliopsida > Asparagales > Orchidaceae > Phalaenopsis > Phalaenopsis hybrid cultivar. Next base: position 103,829 of record JXCR01140597.1, on the reverse strand, counting down.
GACGCATACTGACAAGTGTTTATTTTGGTGTAACATAGTAATCTTATTCGACGAGTTGTAAGAAAATTGTGTACCCTTATACTTAAACACTTATAGTGGACTATTCTGACTGAGGAAAACCCCATGATTTTTTTCCTTTTCAAGGTTTTCAACGTAAATAAAATGTTCTCTTCTATTTTTTTTCTATTATTTGTGTGTATGTGATCTTCGTGCTACACTTAGACGTTAAACCATCACTCTTTTCGCCGCAAATTTTCAAGCACGTTTTTTNATGATCATCAAGGCCTCGATAAATTTATGTTCAAACTGGTCGTATCGACAAGACAAACACACATACCAAAATTAGTTTGATCCAAACTCAATAAAGGCCGAATCAAACCATAGATGAACAATTAGAGGTTTTCAATCGTCAATGAAATGGTCAAATATAATAGTCAAATTGAACGTCTCGACTAGAAGAGTCCAACAAGCCTACGTTTTCGGAATTCTAAGATCTTTAAGGCACGAAAGTCATTTAAAAAAATCTTTTATGATCGAAAGGGTTCAATATAGACAGTCTGATCAAATGGTTGGAAACGTTAGTCGCCAAAAGATCAAAATGTTAATCTCCCAGAGCTGATAAATAGACAATTTCTTTTCACCCAAAAAAAAGGAAAGAGAAGAAGAGGAATTCAAGGGTCTGCTCTGAAGAGAAGACTCGCCGATAACTTTCGGGTCTTGTAGTCGTCGATCACTGTTAACCGCCACTAGCAGTCACCATATATTACAGCCAACCACCGACCACTATTTATTATCATGATGACAGTTATAACACTTGTGTTTTCATTTAAGACGCATACTGACAAGTGTTTATTTTGGTGTAACATAGTAATCTTATTCGACGAGTTGTAAGAAAATGGTGTACCCTTATACTTAAACACTTATAGTGGACTATTCTGACTGAGAAAAACCCCATGATTTTTTTCCATTTCAAGGTTTTCAACGCAAATAAATTGTTCTCTTCTATTTTTTTTTTATTATTTGTGTGTATGTGATCTCCGTGCTACACTTAGACGTTAAACCATCACTCTTTTCGCCGCAAATTTTCAAGCACGTTTTTTATTTTTAAAAATTAATAAGAGTGATATTTTTTATGTCATATTAAATATTTGAATATTATACATAAAAAATATGAAAGTTTAGGTGGTTGATATGCAAATACATAAAAATTGTGTCATACGCACGTAAATGCCTTTTCTAATGACTATGACCGGTCTAGGACTTTGTCATGTGTAAGAAAAATGGACATGATTTTGATTTGTGTAATTTACATACATACCTCACAATTCTTAGGTATTTGCATATTTAACACTTTATACTTTTGTGCTTTCATATTATTATTATATATAAATAACAATACTTTAAACATTTACATTGAAAATATGATTTAAGAAATATAGTTTTATTAAGTCAAAAGAAATTTTGATGGCCTATCATTAAAGGCAAAATTAAAATATTGATATGTCATCAATTAAATTTCCATCATTTAAGACACTGGTCTCGAAGTATGACACGAATCTCGAGATAATATTTTAAGCAAAGAACATTCAAATTTCCATTAAAAATCATTCAAGAACCTGATTTCAAAAAAAACTTTCTTTTGATTTAAGAAACCGACCAACTCGATGAGACAAACACAACAACACCAAAGATGATCCTCCAATATGAGTCAAATCAAGCCCAAATTGAGCAATGTCATTTTTGGAAGCTCCAAGTGCCCTATTGAAAATTCAAATAGATTTCAAATCTGACAAGCTTATTGTCGAATTGAGCATCTCGACGAGACAAATCCAACGAGTCTAAGCTCACTCAATTACAAAATCATCAAAGCATTCAAATGTCGACAAAAATCGATATTATTGGTGTAACAGCATGAGCTCTCAGCTATCAAGATATTGTACATCGTGGCCGAATGGCTTCATGGTTATGTCCCACTACTGTAATTTCCCAGGAGGTCGCCCATCTTAACTATCGAAACTCCAACCGACGCCTTGATGTTTGAAAGTTTAGCTTCATTCTACATAACAAGTTTCACAACTGGTCCCAAAATAATTTGTGGAAAATTGTTGGCGCAATTTATTCATATTTCCAGATACAAAATTTACATCAATATTCGTGCTCCATTCGATGTGAAGTTTACAACCCCANCATGAGCTCTCAGCTATCAAGATATTGTACATCGTGGCCGAATGGCTTCATGGTTATGTCCCACTACTGTAACTTCCCAGGAGGTCACCCATCTTAAGACCGCATCCACACGAGCAAGCTTAACTATCGAAACTCCAACCGACGCCTTGATGTTTGAGAGTTCGGCTTCATTCCACGTAAGAAGTTTCACAACTGGTCCTCAAAATAATTTGTGGAAAATTGTTGGCGCAATTTATTCATATTTCGAGATCCAAAATTTACATAGCTCCATTCGATCTGAAGTTTACAACCCCTNAGGTCGGCAGTAGTCGACGACGGTAGGCGGTGGTCGATAACGATCTGCGATGATGCTGAGCTGCAGCTTCTCATCAAAGTCTGATCCTCTCTCTAGGCTTTCGCCCTCTCTCATTTGAGGGGCAGTGGTCTATTTATAGTATTTTGGATCCAATTAATGCACTAATATGAATCATTTTGATCGGGCGGTTCAAAGAGTTTCCTTGAATCATGCGGTGTTTAATGGAAATTTGAGTACCTTAATGATGTTGAAATTGAGTGATATTGGACTCGTTGGATTTGTATTGTGAAGACGCTCGATTTGAATATAGACTTGCTAGTTTCGGCATCTGTTTAACCTTATAAATGTGTCTGAAATCTTTCAAGTGTGGTTTAATGACTTGATCTGGGCTCAATTTGACTCGGATCAGACTAATTTTTATGTCATTAGGTCCATCTCATCGAGTCGGTCAGTTTGATTATAAGTTTGCTGAAATCGGAGCTCTAAATGACTTTTTATCAAGGTTTGAACGTTTCTCATTCAAAATATCATCTCGAGATCCATGTCATACCTCGAGATTTGTGCCTCATGATAAAAATTTGTTTACGGTTTATCAAATATATATATATAGTTGTGGCACCATAAAACATTAGTGAGACTGCCCTAAAATTAGCTATGTTGAAAATAAAAGACCACCTAAATATGTAACTATCATAATATAAATTAATTTGAATCTCTAAATATAATAATAAGTCAAAGAATATAGGAGAGTGAAAGGATGACCTTGAAAATATATGGATGATAATTAGTGATTGGTTGCTTGATTCTATTTTATTAGGTTTTAGGTGAAGGCTTAGCTTATTTTTTTTATTAAACATATTGAAGACTTCTCAACAAACTTGAGGATTCCTCATTTGATACAAGGAATAATTAGGGGCTCCATTCTATGATTAGATTAAATAATTTATGATTTATAAAACATGATTAGACTTTAGTAATCATGTGCATAAGTTTATTTATTTATATGAGTTTTACATCATTGACCATTTCATACAATAATACTTTGGAAAAATGTGAAGAAGATGATTAGTAGTATATAAAAAAAAATTTAGATGTGATCATGACATTCTTCCAAATTAATCGATGGAATGCATCAAAATAATGAAGATGCTAAGGATACGTCTTTTATTTAAAAGCTATAATTACAATCATTTTGTGAACTATTAGAATTGTATAATATGTAGGGCTGTGAATGAGTTGGGCTTGAGCGAGTTCAAGCTTGACTTGTGTTCGGTCCTTTCAAAACTAACTCTGATTGAAATTGCAGGTATACAATGTGCATTGTGTTTGATATATATAAGTTTAAATGATAACAGTGATATTTTCAATGTGATATTAAATATTTGAATGNACACACACACACACACACACACACACACACACACACACACACACACACACACACACACACACACACATATTTGTATGTATATATATGTTGTTAAAACTTAAATACATAACAATTATATGTCATGTATGTAAATTTTCTAAAAATTTCATATAAGCCGGTCCAATTTCAAAATTTGGCCCGGTTCAGTTGGTTCATGCGCCGGCCTATGTAGTCCAGCCGGTGAACAACGGCTTCCAGTGAAAATAGACAGTGCATGCCGACGACTTTTCACTTCTAGCTGCTGTCAATGGCCTTCTGCAATCTCATACCTGCAACTACCCTCCTTCGCCTAAAGCTCTCTGCTTTACAGTCAATCTCATTGGAAAAACCTAAACCTAAGTTACCCTCTTACTTTTCTTCTGGAAAATGGCTCCTTCGCTGTTCTTTATCGCCTTCCACGTCTTCCTCTGTGCCGTCATTTTGTTGCAGAGCAAGCATGGCGGAGGCTCCTGCTGAGCTTCTAACGCTTCGAGATATATGTGGAGGAGAAGTGCCGGAACATATTCTGAAGAGGTCTCTCTCTCTCTCTCTTTATCTGGGCACAAGAATTTGAACCTGGAACTATTAAAAGTAGGATTTTTTTTTGCTGCTTTTGATGAATTTTTATGATAATAAAACTGTAGATCAACTTTAATTTCTCCAAAGATAATGTTCATGTTACTCCCAACACATTTATAGAAGTTTGCTTTTCTCACAATGGTTCTACAATAACTTCTACAGACAACTGTAACTGCTCCGAAGAGACCCGTAGTTGCAATTTTTTTGATTTGGGGATTAGAAGTGATTCAGAAAGTTTTGTGATTTAAAATCATTCAATATATAGATATCATAGATTAACCATTAAGAAGGGAAAAAATAGTATATTTCAGATGATATATTTGAAAAGCTAACCAGATGAGAAGGAAATATAACTGGGCTTCATGTAACAAATACCACTGAGCAAGAGGCTTTTGATCGAAGGATTTAACAAAGGAGGTTTGTAAGTTAAAAGAGGCCAACAGAACGAGGATGATGAGAAATAGAAGAGAAGAGGGACATGAAGAGGAAGATGATCAAATGCAATCATTCTCAACAGAACTTCTAACATTCTAAATTCTATATTTGAATCAAGATTCGATAGATTCCATCAAATCTTCGATTTATTTTGTGTGTGATTCATGAGTCTTTTATATATCATTGAAAGGGAGTAAGGCATGATTCAATAAAATCACAAAATTTATATGGAGAATTTATAGTAAATATTGAAAATATACATTTAGAGTTATACTAAATATTATCATGTCATCAAAATTAACATCCATTGATTTTCTAAAAGCATATGATTCCATTCGCATAGACCTCCTTTAGTTTTAAACACAATCTTTCATTCATCGCCAAATTAAGTCTAATTGNTCAATATATAGATATCATAGATTAACCATTAAGAAGGAAAAAGATAGTATATTTCAGATGATATCTCTAAAAAGCTAACCAGATGAGAAGGAAATATAACTGGGCTTCATGTCAAAAATACCACTGAGCAAGAGGCTTTTGGTCGAAGGATTTAACAAAGGAGGTTTGTAAGTTAATAGAGGGCGGACGGAATGAGGATGATGAAAGATAGAAGAGAAGCGGGACATGAAGAGGAAGATGATCAAATGCAATCATTCTCTACAGAACTTCTAACATTCTAAATTTTATATTTGAATCAAGATTCGATAGAATCCATCAAATCTTCGATTTATTTTGTGCGTGATTTATGAGTCTTTTATATATCATTGAAAGGGAGTAAGGCATGATTCAATAAAATCACAAAATTTATATGGAGAATTTATAGCAAATATTGAAAATATTATACTAAATATTATCATGTCATCAAAATTAACATCCATTGATTTTCTAAAAGCATATGATTCCGTTTACATAGACCTCCTTTAGTTTTAAACGCAATCTTTCATTCATCACCAAATTATGTCTAATTAGTGATATTCACACAATTTATCTAGCATATCATCATGTTGAGGGGTTGATATTCAATATTTTTTTCTATTTTATTAATAGCTTGGTTATCCATATAAATTCCCCACGTGGCATCCTTTTTAGGAGTAAGATGAGTTAGCACAACATGATGGGTTAAGATTTTCTAAGTTAAACCTTTGTTTTTTTTCACATGCACAATTTCATAAGCTCAAACGACCTTTTTTGCACGCCCTTTCTAATTATATATAAAAAAAAAATTTCCCCTTATTACTTGTCTTGGGTGGAATTCTTTTCAAGTCTTGTCAAAACACTNTAGCACAACATGATGGCTTAAGATTTTCTAAGTTAAACCTTTTCTTTTTTTTCACATGCACAATTTCATAAGATCAAATGACCTTTTTTGCACGCCCTTTCTAATTATATACATATAAAAAATTTCCCCTTATTACTCGTCTTGGGTGGAATTCTTTTCAAGTCTTGTCAAAACACATTTTTTTTCATTAAGCACAACATAATAAGTATTTTGTTTAATATAATGTTGTTTGTGTTGGAAGAATGAATTAAGATGGAAATTTTCATGTTTATTCTCATTGATAGCATCGCATTAAGAAATAATTTTGCAAAACTTTTTTTTGTTTTANAAAATGAATTAAGATGGAAATTTTCATGTTTATTCTCATTGATAGCATCGCATTAAGAAATAATTTTGCAAATTTTTTTTTTGTTTTGCTTTATTTATTTGCTTAAGAGCATGTGGTGATGATGGCTGCTGAGAAATTTGGAAATTTGTTTCTTATATTTTGGTATGGGATTTAGCCAGTTTGGTTCATTATTGATTTCTAGTTTGATTGTTGCAATTACATAATTGCTCATTCTTTTGGAATTTTTTGTATATGGGTTATTGATTTCCTCACATANGCCAGTTTGGTTCATTATTGATTTCTAGTTTGATTGTTGCAATTACATAATTGCTCATTCTTTTGGAATTTTATGTATATGGGTTATTGATTTCCTCACATATAGTATCTATTGTTTAAAAACAAAATCACACTACTATTGAAATGCAAAGTGATGAAAACCAACTATATGTCATGTTACAAAAATGATTTGCAATTGCACTAATTTGCAAATCAAACTTATGTNAAAACAAAATCACACTACTATTGCAATGCAAAGTGATGAAAACCAACTATATGTCATGTTACAAAAATGATTTGCAATTTCACTAATTTTGCAAATCAAACTTATGTTATGTTACATATTATAGGGCTGAAGAAGTTGGATATGTCATGCCTACTGATGTTCAACGACAATCTTTACCAGTTTTGCTATGTGGACAAGACTGCGTGCTTCATGCTCAAGTCAAGAATTTTATTCATTTCTTTTTGCCTAACTAAAAATAATCACAGCAATAAAACTTCCTTTATAATTTAAATCCAATCTAGCAAAAATTCTATGGTATTTTGTTGGCGGGGAGTGCTCCGCACACTTAGGGGTCATTTGGGATCACTTTTGATTTTTGTATTTTATTTTATTTTGTCTGTATTTTTACTTGAAATAAAATACGTTTGATATTTTATAACATATTTAATTGTTTTTTAAATATTAAAAATAATTTTAGGTGTTTTGAATGCTTTTAAAAACGATTTAATTCGCTTTTGAAAACAAAAAATAAAAGGAAGATTTATATACGAACCACTCAATTCCTATGTATTTACATATCTAACTAAACTTCATTTTTTACTTCCATACTACCTTACTTATATTTGAAAAGCTGAATTTCACATATAAAAGTTAAAATGATGCTATTTTATATGTGATATGAAAGATTTGGGTTGTATTAGTGTAAAAAATAAATTTTTGGTGCTATATATGTAAATAGATAAGAATCAGGTATTATGTGCGTGAATGTCCCTATATAAAAACATGCAAAAAATTGCACTAAACAAACATGTTTTTAAAATCAAAGTAGAAGTAGAAATAAAAAACTAAAAGAAAGTGATTCCAAATAAGCCCTCACTCTAGCAGAATTATTAATAGAAGCTAATTTTTTTGTGCTTTGTATGCCATTAGACAGGCTCAGGCAAAACACTGGCATACCTTTTGCTGATATATTCTGTTATTAAGTTTCAAAGATCTGCAGTACAGGCTTTGATAGTCGTTCCGACTAGAGAACTTGGAATGCAAGTAAGTCTATTGTTTTTCTGCTTTTATTTTTTTTATTGAGGTTATAATTTACATAGATTTCATTCATTAAGGTTACAAAGATTGCGAGGGTGCTCGCTGCAAAATCTGTAGAATCTGATAATATTCCGAGGAATTATACAGTAATGTCTCTTTTAGATGGTGGGATGTTGAAAAGGCATAAAACTTGGTTGAAGGTATTTAGTATTTTTCTACTGAATTTTGAGAGCTTTCTTTGTGTGCAGCTTTTTACCATAAAGTTATTTCGTAGATTGGTGTTCTAGTATATTTAATTTATGATTATTATTTGGAAGATTTACATACATGCCGCTTAATTCTTATGTGTTTACATATTTGACATCTGTATTTCAATTTTTTTATATATGCCATCTTACCCATGCATAAAACTGTGTATTTAGCTTTTTAAAGGTTATAATAGTGGTATTTTCTTATGTGATATGAAAGATTTGGTTGGTTTAAATGTAAAAATTAAATTTTAAGTGTTAGATATGTAAGTACATAAGAATGTTGGTATGAATGTAAATGCCCCATATTATTTTCCTCCACAAGCTATTTGCAATCCTTTGTTGGCAAAGTTAGCGTCATCGAAGCTTTGTTTAAAGATAAATCTAAATGTAAAATTAGGAAACAACTATTTTACTTTAAAAGCTTACATAAAAATTTGACTGATTTTTCTTAAAGTTATTCATTTATATGCTTCCGCAAAGATTTTATGTCTGTTATGTTTTATAGTGCTTCAAAAGTCATATTGTAGTTCAAAGAAATATGAAATACCAAATCCATGACCGCATATTCTTTGCCGCCTTATTTTGTTCACATAGAAACCATAAGAATTAACTGCCATATAGAGCGAGCGAATTACGTAAAGCTAAAGACTGCATTGAAGATCACTCTGAAGGTTGCTGGGTGTTGATATACCAATTTGGACAATGTTGTGAGGATAAAATATATTTTGTTTTTCAACATAAATGGATATTATAGAAGATCAAAATAAAAAAAGGGGCATTTACGTACAAACCACACAATTCTTATGCGTGTATCTAACAACTAAACTTTAATTACATTCGTAACACTCAAATCTTCTAGCATAACATAAAAAATACTACTTTACTAATATTAAAAGTCAAACACACATTTTTATGCATAGATTTATACCACCGAAGTGTTATAAATGCAAATATAAAACTTTAGGTGCTATTAAAGCACAATGCGATGCGGAAGACTTTATTTTTGCTTCAAAGCGCAAAGTGCAGAACGAAATGGTGATTTTATTAACCAAAGTGTTAATATGTTATACACAACTATTAATGTATAAATACATTAATTAGCAATTATAAAATAAAAAGTATGACTTAAAAGTTAATTTAAAAAAAAAAAAAAATGGCACAATACACAAATATTAAGGGTAAATTTGCATATATACGCACGCACACACACACAATGCCCACGACTTGTTTGGGATGAGAGTATGAGCAACCTGAGGAGTTGACGGAAGAATTTCTTTGAATATGCGATGTTTGGTAATTATTTTTTAATATTCCATGTCAATGGAGTTGAGTACCTCAACTAAAATGTCCTGAGATTTGAATGATTATGAGAGGTTTTGTTGTAATTTGATAAATAAATATTTTCATCTGAATCTCAATAATTAAGATGTCAAGTTATTTGAGGATAAACATTTTGGTAAATTATTTAATAAGGTAAGAAAAATTTAGTATTGTTCTAATTGTAGGAGAATCAACTTATGAGTTAGACTGAATTTGTGAGAGTAATGGAACTTTTGCTTAGGAAAATCATGTGGGTGACAGAGCATCAATTTTGAATTGTCATAAACATCCACTATGGAGGTGATTTTTATACTATTGCCAATTAATAGAAAGATTTAGATTATTAAAAATGATTTTTATGTCTTTTTTATTGATATTGTTGATATTAAGATGTATTATGATTGAGTACTATTAGGATGTATTTGGCTAAGGGTAAGAAAAAACATGATAAAATTATGTTAAAGTTATTAAAAATATGCATAATACGGGTTAGCTATCATTAAAAATGGTTGATTGATAAAAGGCTCCCTATCACATTGGTTTTATATTAAGAATTAGCATTAATTTCACATCTTTTTTTCTTGCAGGTTATGTTTAATCTTACAAAGGATATTCAAAAAGTTATCATTCACAATGTGATTTTGTCGAGGATTAGCTTTTAATTTTATATCACATTGGCTATGGAGATGTTTACGAAGAACATTGAAAATGAAGTCCGGTGAATGATTCGAAGAATGGTAAAACTATTTAAAAGTTAATTGGCTTAGGATTTGTCGAACAAAAGTTAAGGAAATGACATGCAATTTTAGTGTCTGTCAAATAGATACTTTCAAGTCAATATTACTATAAGATTAAGTAGTACTTATGCAGCATATATTTGAGTATTGGAAGATTTACAGACATGTCACACAATTCCTATTTATTTACATATCTAACACCTTGACTTCGATATTTTCATTAATACCATTTTACTAATGCATGAAAAGTTTTATTTTCATTTCAAGAGAAAAGGTTTAGTTCACTTTCTAAAAGTTAATGATGGCGGTATTTTTTATCTAGTATGAAAAAATTGAGTGTTATAAAATCATAGTTTAGATGTTAGATATGTAATTTCATAAGAATTGTGTCATATTTATTTAAATGCCCCTTAAGTTTTTTAAAGGTCTTATATAAAAAAATAGGAGTATATAATTTCTAGAATTAACTCTAGGTGATTGAAAATGGAAAAGTGCCTAAAACAGTGATTATTAGGCAAATTTCACAAAACTAAAATTAGACGATCTATGCTATATGGATCCGACTGTTGGTGATAGAAGTTGCTGACAACCAAGTTGCGTTGCAGATGTGATAATGTTGAGTTTGATATGTAGCAATATAAAGTAGATTGAGAAATGTTGCATGGGAGTTCTTGTGCTATAAAGTGAAGTTAAAGTGAGTTAGCTCAACATGCACATGTGTATTTGTTTGTGTGTATTTGTATAAAGTTACATTTACATGTGTGTTTATACATACTTTGAGTTAAATCAAACGTATTTAGAATGAGTTGTCATTGAAGCAAGGCAAACCTATTAAAATTCAAGAAATTATCGACCTTGAGTTTCAAGCATAATTATGAGTCTTAGATGAGAGGGACTATAGATATCATTGAAGATAAGGATGATGGAAAACATATACTTTTTAAGGGTAGAATATCCAGGATAAGATAGTAGATGCAATCAATATGGGAACATTATTATGGATAGAGGTTGTGCAAAAGTATTTTGTTTTTCATTTCCATAAACCAATTGCTGACAGTGCAAATTTTTTTGCTATCTACAAATGAGTCACTATTTCGTTGATTCAAAGTTTTGAGACCTCTTTTTTTTAGATTATTTTGCAAAGAAAAGTAGTAGTTTGGGGTTGATGATTCATTTCATGTATTGTAGCAACTATGTATAGATTTTTTCCATTATTTTTGCAGGCTGAACCTCCAGATATAGTGGTTGCAACTATAGGCAGCTTGATTCAAATGCTTGAAAGAAATGTTTTCAAACTTGAAGCTGTGAGAGTTCTTGTAGTTGATGAGGTAATTACATAAATTAGTCATTCACCACCCCCCATCCCCTCTCTCTTTCTCTGTTTCCCTCTCTCTTCCTTTTCTGAGATTGTGGACTTTATACAATATTAATTGTTTATGAGATTGTCCGTTTTGAGTGAAGATTGCATCTAGGACAATGAAGAGCTAGTACTATCTATTCATCAAAATTATAATTTCAACTATATGCAATAAGAAGCTAAAACTTCAAATAAAGTATTAAAAAATTGGGCTTTCAGATACATACCACTCAATTCATTTGCACATCTAACACCTAAACTTGAAATCTTTCATGTCACATAAAAAATACCACAATTTTAATTTTTAACTTTTGAAAAACTGAAATACATATTTTCATGCATCTGTGAGGTGGCATATATATAAAAATTGAAGTTTAGGTTTTAGATATATAAATATATAGAAATTGAGTGGTATGTAAGTGAATCTTCCTTAAAATTGTTAAAGAACAACATTGAGGTTCTGTGGTTGTCAGCATTGATGATCCTCACTAAATCTAAAGAAAAAGATAGAGAAAAGAAATCAAAGTGGAAATTAGAAATCCATGTAGTAGACCAAATATATGTAGGAAATGATCTTCTTGGCCGTGTGTTTACTATACTCCCACTATAGTCAAATTTACTGAGGTAATTTGTTGAAATTATTCACTTGGTTGATTCAGCCAGCTACCATTGCTTTATTTATTCATTTATTTATTAAGATGGCAAGTGATAAATTGTAAGGTACGTGACTTAAACTCGTGATCTTAGAAAAACAATTTTCTCCTTTTAACTATTGGGCCAATTTTTTTTTTTTTAACAATCATCACTTTACTCGGCTTAGTTGTTTGACTTGAATTTATCTTTGGTATTATTCCTTAACTTTATTTATATTTACATGTGTGCTTTTATCCGTCAACTATGTTTTTAGCATGAAGACCTCTATTGTTTGTATATCTTGTTTTGTTGATTTGTTTATGGAGAGAAATGTCAAAATGGTTATCTGACTCTTTATAGGTGTCCATTTTACTCTCATAGTCCATAAAAGTGTCAATTTAATCCACAAACTCTTTTAACAGTTGCTAAAATAGGCCTTCCAGGGGACTATTTCAACTCATATTAAAAGAGTCTAGGGACTAATTTGACATTTTTATAAACTATGACTAAAATGGCGTCGTGTATTGCAATTGTATGCATTTTAAAATACATTACCTTGTTTATAAAGGTCGATTTTATGTTCAATTCATCAAAGCAAGTGTACTCTCTTCGAAAACTATTGACAACTCACTCTTCAATCGAAAGGCGCCAAACAGTTTTTGCTAGTGCCTCTATTCCCCAACACAATCGGTTCATTTACGATTGTGTCCAGCATAAGTGGACCAAGGTTTGTGATTTTGTAGTTTTTTGCAGCAACATTTACTTTATTTCTTTTAAAGTTATTTCAATAGAGAATTCGAAGAAACGATTTATTAGCTTTCGGTAGAAATATTATGTCATAATTCTCATGAACTTAATCTCATATTTTCTTCATTGATACAGAATGATGTTGTCCACATCCATGTAAACCCCATTGAACCTATGCCTTCCCATTTGCACCATAGATTTGTGGTAAGAGCTTTAATTATACATTTTTCTGAAGAATATTTCTTTCAAAGTTGTTTGCTTTTATGAAGTATTTAATTCGACAAATACCTGATGCTTTATTTTCCTTTTTAACTAGTCATTAATGACAGTGTTTTTGTTTGGTTANCATAGATTTGTGGTAAGAGCTTTAATTATACATTTTTCTGAAGAATATTTCTTTCAAAGTTGTTTGCTTTTACGAAGTATTTAATTGGACAAATACCTGATGCTTTATTTTCCTTTTTAACCAGTCATTAATGACAGTGTTTTGTTTGGTTAAATCATATGAAATTTAATGAAAATGTTGGAATTTTTTGTGACATTGATGTGTATTTTCTTCTTCAAATGTTGACAATGAAATTTTCTGGCTGAAAAGAAATTGTTAAGAGCCTGGTTCACATCACTTTTCTTTTATTTTTTATAACAATTCAACTTATTTTTAAAAATACTCAGAACACTTAAAAAATATTTTGAGTGTTTTTAAAAAATAACTATATCAATGTTTTAATTTAAATTAAAACATAAACAAAACAAAATAAAAATAAAAAATGAAAAAAGAGCCCAAACGGCCCCTATATATATATATAAAACCTTGGGAAGTTCGAGCGCACAATGATTTCATATAAGCCTAGTAACACTTATGGACGGATAAGCTTATTGAATGAAAACTTGGTGGTTTGAGCATGCCAGATAGAATTTATTTATGATGAAATTAGTGAGATGGAAAAAAGTGTGAAGAAATAAGGATGTTAGGCCAGATGAAATTATTTTCCTCAACTTATATAAGAAATTATTTTCATAACTCGAACCCTTGGTTTCCATGGTGCACTATGCTCGCCATCGAAAAGTCACACAAAAATTTAAGCACTTTAGATTTAACACCGCATGTAATGCTAGATGGAAGAATTCCCAAAAACAAACTCACCTAGCGAAATAAAGCTAATGATGAAAATACTACAACAAGAAACCTTCATCCCACTAAGTGGGGTCGGCTACATGAATCCTTTTACTCCATTGTGTCCTATTGAGTGTTATATTCATTCAATTCTAGCAAATTAAGATTATTTTTTATACAAAATGCCCAAGTCTTTTTATGTCTACCTCTACCTTTCTTAACATAAGTCGAATTTAAAACATCTACTCTCCCAACTGGATCATCAGATGGTCGATGTTATCAATAATTATCAATAACAATAATAACACTATCATAATTCATAATGAGGCTCAGCTGTCCCTTTTTTCTTGCAGATTTGTTGTAAAAAGGAAAGATTGAGTGTTCTACTGCACCTCCTTCTGAAGGATGCCCCAAGATCTGGCATTATTTTTGTTTCAGAGCAGGTTTGTTTCTTTTAAATCCTTATATTCCATTTTTGTTATGTTATAATTATGTTTTTTAGTTAAAGGCACGAACTTATTGCTATATTTTCAAATGATGCCTTCTTCGCGCATGAAATTATGATAAACATCAGAATTTATAATTTTATAGGAATTTTATGGAGCAATGTTTAAATTCTCAGTTTCATTTTCAGAGCTCTATGATTAGTTTTGTTTTCATGTTCAGCTCTAGTGTGAATTTTTATCTTATTTTTAAAGAATTTTTAAAGCTTTGTAATTAATATAAAGACCACATTTCTTTGCTAATGTTNGAATTTATAATTTTATAGGAATTTTATGGAGCAATGTTTAAATTCTCAGTTTCATTTTCAGAGCTCTATGATAAGTTTTGTTTTCATGTTCAGCTCTAGTGTGAATTTTTTTCTTATTTTTAAAGAATTTTTAAAGCTTTGTAATTAATATAAAGACCACATTTTTTGCTAATGTCTAGGGAAAAAAAAGTGAAAATCATTATTATCACAACTTATTGCTATCTTTTTTCTATTTTTTACACATTTTCTGATGCTAGAAGTATGAAACCACACAGAAACTGATTTTCTTTCATTTCTTCAGTCAGAGAAATCTAAAAGGGCTGGTAAACCTCCTTCTGCAACTCTTCTTGTTGATTTTCTAAAGGCTTCTTATGATGGAGATCTTGATACTATTTTATTTGAAGAAGACATGAATTTCAATGCCAGAGCAACCTTGCTCTCTGTAAGTGATCATTATGTTCAATATCACCATCCATAACTTTTATAAAAAAAAATTATTTGGTAAANGCTTCTTATGATGGAGATCTTGATACTATTTTATTTGAAGAAGACATGAATTTCAATGCCAGAGCAACCTTGATCTCTGTAAGTGATCATTATGTTCAATATCACCATCCATAACTTTTATACAAAAAAATTATTTGGTAATTTCCTTTGCTGAATGAGTTCTTTAAAAATATTCCTTTTTGCACTTGTTTGTATTAGAAAATTTGTTTCTAATTGTATAGTTTACATGCATGTTTAAAAAATTGGGGCATTTACATACATAACACTCAGTTCTTATGTATTTGCATATTTCAAAACCTGAACTTTACCTTTTTACATTAATACCGCTTAAATTTTTCTATATCACATCAAAAATACGACAATTTTAATTNAAACATCTAAAAAATATTTTGAGTGTTTTTAAAAAATAACTATATCAATATTTTAATTGAAATTAAAATATAAACAAAACAAAATTAAAATAAAAAATGAAAAAAGAGCCCAAACGGCCCCTATATTTATATAAAACCTTGGGAAGTTCAAGCGCACAATGATTTCATATAAGCCTAGTAACACTTAAGGACGGATAAGTTTATTGAATGAAAACTTGGTGGTTTGAGCATGCCAGATAGAATTTATTTATGATGAAATTAGTCAGATGGAAAAAGTGTGAAGAAATAAGGATGTTAGGCCAGATGAAATTATTTTCCTCAACTTATATGACAAATTATTTTCGTAACTCGAACCCTTGGTTTCCATGGTGCACTATGCCCGCCATCGAAAAGTCACACAAAAATTTAAGCACTTTAGATTTAACACTGCATGTAATGCTAGATGGAAGAATTCCCAAAAACAAACTCACCTAGCGAAATAAAGCTAATGATGAAAATACTACAACAACAAACCTTCATTCCACTAAGTGGGGTTGGCTACATGAATCATTTTTCTCCATTGTGTCCTATTGAGTGTTATATTCATTCAATTCTAGTAAATTAAGATTATTTTTTATACAAAATGCCCAAGTCTTTTTAGGTTTACCTCTACCTTTCTTAATATAAGTCGAATTTAAAACATCTATTCTCCTAACCAGATCATCAGATTGTTGATGCTATCAATAATTATCAATAACAATAATAACAATATCATAATTCATAATGAGGCTGATTTGCCCTTTTTTCCTTGCAGATTTGTAGTAAAAAGGAAAGATTGAGTGTTCTACTGCACCTCCTTCTGAAGGATGCCCCAAAATCTGGCATTATTTTTGTTTCAGAGCAGGTTTGTTTCTTTTAAATCCTTATATTCCATTTTTGTTATGTTATAATTATGTTTTTTAGTTAAATGCACCAACTTTTTGCTATATTTTCAAATGATGCCTTCTTCGCGCATGAAATTTTGATAAACATCAGAATTTATAATTTTATCGGCGTTTTATGGAGCAATGTTTTAAATTTTCAGTTTCATTTTCAGTGCTCAATGATAAGTTTTGTTTTCATGTTCAGCTCTAGTGTGAATTTTTATCTTATTTTTAACGTTTTTTTAAAGCTTTGTAATTAATATAAAGACTACATTTTTTTTGTTAATGTCTAGGATAAAAAAAAGTGAAAATCATTATTATCACAACCTATTGCTATCTTTTTTCTATTTCTTACACTTTTTCTGATGCTAGAAGTATGAAACCACTCAGAAACTGATTTTCTTTCATTTCTTCAGTCAGAGAAATCTAAGAAGGCTGGTAAACCTCCTTCTGCAACTCTTCTTGTTGATTTTCTAAAGGCTTCTTGTCATGGAGATCTTGATACTATTTTATTTGAAGAAGACATGAATTTCAATGCCAGAGCAACCTTGCTCTCTGTAAGTGATCATTATGTTCAATATCAGCATCCATAACTTTTATAAAAAAAATTATTTGGTAATTTCCTTTGCTGAATGAGTTCTTTAAAAAGATTCCTTTTTGCACTTGTTTGTATTAGAAAATTTGTTTCTAATTGTATGGTTTACATGCATGCTTAAAAAATTGAGGCATTTACATACATTACACTCAGTTCTTATGTATTTGCATATTTCAACACCTGAACTTTACCTTTTTACATTAATACCGCTTAAATCTTTCATATCACATCAAAAACACGACAATTTTAATTTTTAAAAAGTGAATACTCCTTTCATGCATAACAAGTTCAAATATTAGATTTGTAAATACATAGGAATTAAGTGTATGTTTATGCATTTTCAAAAAACAAAAACATTTTAATCTTCCAAAAGATTGGCTACTATATGCTTGGTTCCCTCCCATAATATGTGCTAAAAAATTCANCAAAAACAGTTTAATCTTCCAAAAGATTGGCTACTATATGCTTGGTTCCCTCCCATAATATGTGCTAAAAAAATCAATCGTATCCACTAAATTTTGCAAAATAAGTTGATAAACAACATAATTTTTTGAATTTTATGTCGAGAATTCAATGAGTCCTAATGCAAGATAGTAAGTGAAAATTACGATCAAGTTTTTGCAATATTGATCACGTTCCGCATAGTCTCAAGAACACATAATTTACATTCCTCAAGTTACAATCCACCTACGTGTAATGGCTACGTGTAAGTGGTTCGTAACTCAACGGACGTAAGTGAAATGTATAATAGTCATTTGCTCGCCGAGGAAGGATAGNAAAAAATTCAATCGTATCCACAAAATTTTGCAAAATAAGTTGATAAACAACATAATTTTTGAATTTTATGTCAAGGATTCAATGAGTCCTAATGCAAGATAGTAAGTGAAAATTAAGATCAAGTTTTTTGCAATATCGATCACGTTTCGCATAGTCTCAAGAACACATAATTTACATTCCTCAAGTTACAATCCACCTACATGTAATGGCTACGTGTAAGAGGTTCGTAACTCAACGGACGTAAGTAAAATGAATAATAGTCATTTGCTCGCCGAGGAAGGATAAAAAAACATCTCATTTCATTCGTTATATTCTACATTAGTTGTGTTAGATTCATTCTTAGCAAGTCATTTGAATCGCTTTGATTAATGGCATCGAGTAGCGATCAAAAGCATCATTTTATCACGAATATATGGAGTTGAAGTTATGAATTTTCGTCTTTCATTTGTTATATGTAGTTGAAGTGCTAAACTTATTCTTCATAAATCATTTTGAATGTTTGACATCTTATCATCCATGCATAGGATATCAGGCAAAGAGGTTTCCTTCTAGTGGCAACTGATTTGGCGAGCAGAGGCTTTGACCTTCCTCAAATAACACACATATATAACTTCGACCTCCCGAGAACTGCGGTTGACTATCTCCATAGATCTGGGAGGACTGCGAGGTTGCCGTTCTCCACCGTCCCGTGTTTTGTGACGAGTTTTGTCACATCTGAGGAACAATTTGTGCTTCAGAGATTTCAGAATGAGTTGTTGTTTCAGTGTGAAGAGCTTGTTTTGGATTCTTTTGCTCTGTAGACAAAGGGTGTATTGCTATCGTATGGTTACTTCTAATGTGATATTCATCAGTAAGTCAACCTCATCGACTTTAGTTGAAGATAGATTTTCTTAATAGAATTTTAGAATTTTTAAAATTTATTATTATTATTATTGTATGTGCATCATAAATGTAAAAAAAAAAGTTTAGGGGTTAGATATGTAAATACACAAGAATTGCTGGGTATGTACGTAAATTTTCCTTTTTATGTTTTTATCAAAGTCATTAACCATTAATGCTGATTAGTTCTAAATAAGACTTATTTAGAATTGACTATTATTTGCATTCAATCAGTTTTTGACCAATTATAAATGTATATTTAAATGAGTTAAAAATGAAGATAATATACAATTAATATTTAGGAACTATCACATTATCGCAGATATATTTGTAAAACATTTATTTTGCATCATATAAATTTCTAAAATTTAATTTTGCAGTGGTTTGCTATATAATTTATAAATTAAAGGCAAGTGGAGCTCAGGGTGGTCAAAATACTATATAATTATGTCTACTATTAATGTTTTATTTTTAAAATTACATACATGCCCCATAATTTTTAGGTGTTTGTTTATATGTCTGACACCTAGTTTGATATGCATATTTCAGGTGTCATTAATAAATGTTTATCATTTAGCATAAATCACGATGCAATTTTGAATAATAAACCTACCGAATTCAAATTCGTGATCATCAAGGCCTCGATGAGTTTATGTTCAAATTGGTCGTATCGACAAGACAAACACATTTATGCCAAAATTAGTTTGATCCAAGTTCAATAAAGGTCGAATCAAACCATAGATGAACAATTGGAGGTTTTCAATCGTCAATGGAATGGTCAAATATAATATTCAAATTGAACGTCTCGACTAGAGGAGTCCAACAACCCTACGTTTTAAGGTTGTTAGACAATTTCTTTTCACCCAAAAAAATGAAAGAGAAGAAGAGGAATTCAAGGGTCTGCTCTGGAGATAAGGCTCGACGATAACTTTCGGTCTTGTAGTCGTCGATCACTGTTCACCGCCACTAGCAATTACCATATGTTACAACCAACCACCAACCACTACTTATGATCATGATGACAGTTATATAAGATGCATACTGACAAATGTTTATTTCGGTGTAACATAGTAATCTTATTCGACGAGTTGTAAGAAAATGGTGTACTCTTAAACTTACACACTTATAGTGACTATTCTGATTGAGGAAAACCCCATTATTTTTTTCCATTTCAGCAAATAAATTGTTTTCTTTTACTTTTTTTCTATTATTTGTATGTGATCTCCGAGCTACACTTAAGACATTAAATCATCACTCTTTTCGATGCAAATTTTGAAGCACATTTTTTAATTTTTAAAAATTAATAAGAGTGATATTTTTTATGTCATATTAAATATTTGAATATTATACATAAAAATATGAAAGTTTAGGTGGTTGATATGTAAATACATAAAAATTGTGTCATGCGCACGTGAATGCCTTTTTTAATGACTATGACCGGTCTAGGACTTTGTCGTGTGCAAGAAAAATGGACATGATTTTGATTTGTGAAATTTACAGACATATCTCACAATTCTTAGGTATTTGCATATTTAACACTTTAAATTTGTTGTGCTTTCATATCATTATGATATATAAATAACAATACTTTAAACATTTACATTGAAAATATGATTTAAGAAATATAGTTTTTTTTAAGTCAAAAGAAATTTTAATGGCCTATCATTAAAGGCAAAATTAAAATATTGATAAGTCGTCAATTAAATTTTCATCATTTAAGCAATGGTCTCGAAGTATGACACGAATCTCGAAATAATATTTTAGGCAAAGAACATTCAAACTTCAATTAAAAATTATTCAAGAACTCTGATTTCAAAAAACTTTCTTTTGATTTAAGAAACCGACCTACTCGATGAGACAAACACAATAACACCAAAGATGATCCTCCAATATGAGTCAAATTAAGCCCAAATTGAGCAATATCATTTTTGGAAGCTCGAAGTGCCCTATTAAAAATTCAAATATATTTCAAATCAGACAAGCTTATTGTCGAATTGAGCATCTTGACGAGACAAATCTAACGAGCCTAAGCTCACTCAATTACAAAATCATCAATGCATTCAAATGTCGACAAAAATCGATATTATCGGCGTAACAACATGAGCTCTCAGCTATCAAGATATTGTCCATTATGGTCGAATGGCTTCATGGTTATGTCCCACTACTATAACTTCCCAGGAGGTCGCCCATCCTAAGACCGCTTCCACTTGAGCAAGCTTAACTATTGAAACTCCAACCGACGCCTTGATGTTTGAGAGTTCAGCTTCGTTCTACGTAAGAAGTTTCACAACAACTGGTCTTCAAAATAATTTGTGGAAAATTGTTGGCGCAATTTATTCATATTTTGAGATACAAAATTTACATCAATATTCGTGCTCCATTCGATGTGAAGTTTACAACCTCATCATCACCACATCCATTATATTTTTTATAAAAACCAACACTGAAACACAACAAAAAGAAGCCATAATTCTAAGCTGGTGAGTTCAGCTGATCATCAGTACTGCGACTACTATGCTGACTCTTCTCACTATGTCTCCTCTTAATTGCATTCTTCACCTCCTCCTCCTTCCTATCAACAAAATTCAACAGAGCTTTCAAGCTTCCCAGACGGACTGGGCGCTTCAGACTCNAGCCATAATTCTAAGCTGGTGAGTTCAGCTGATCATCAGTACTGCGACTACTATGCTGACTCTTCTCACTATATCTCCTCTTAATTGCATTCTTCACCTCCTCCTCCTTCCTATCAACAAAATTCAACAGACCTTTCAAGCTTCCCAGACGGACTGGGCGCTTCAGACTAGGCTCAGCCGGACTCAGTTCCGATACATTGGACTCAGTCACCTCAGGAGAGATGAATTTCTTGTACTGACAGATGATTCTCATGAAGAAGATGAAGAGGGCGATTGCGCAGGAAGCGCCGCAGATGAGGAAGAGGCCCCAGAAGCTCTGGAGGCTCAGCTGATTCGACGCGATGCTGGATTCCGGCGAGTCGCAGCCGGTTCGAGTCAGCCACTTGTCGTGGATTCTTTGGAGATCGCCGTTCTCCGATAGGCTGAGGATGGCTGTTGAGAGGTCTACTGCAAGAGGTGAGTCTCTTTGAAATGCCTGTCAGTGAAGTTTCAGTCAGCCAAAGCAGAGATTAGAATGGAAATGTTTGAAGAAATCAAAGAAAATATTTGTTTTTAGACAGATTTACATGCATTCCACACAATTCTAATTTATTCACAAATCTAACATGCAAAGTTTGATATTTACGCTCACAACACATTGGTGTTATAAATCTATGCATGAAAAGATATATATGTCACTTTTAAGAAGATGATGATTGTGATATTTTTGATTTGATGTTAAAGATTTGAGTTGTATGAATGTAAATGTTTTATGTTTAGGTGTTAGATATGTAAATACATAAAAATTGTGTGGTATGCATGTAAATGCCCATTGTTTTTAAATCATCATAGACCAACTTCAAAGTCATCTAATACTCAAACACGCGGTTATTGGTTGGAAACAAAGTTAAGAATTCCAAGAATATGAATCGGATTCATCTAATGATCAAACATACAATACGTTGGTTGGACATAAAATGTAGAATTTCAAGATTATGAATCAATTTAAGGATCAAACACAAAACATGTTGGTTGGAAATAAAGTGAAGAATTCCAAAAAGCCAGGTGATGCAGGGCCAAGCACTCACCCTGCCCAAGAGAAAATTTAGTCATTTATGGGAGATATAGAACATAGAATACCACCCATTGTAATAATATTCATGTTATTATTACAATAACATGAATAATATTCATGTTATTATTCAGAGAGAGGGATAGAGAGAGAGAGAGAGAGAGAAAGAGAAAGCATACAAATCCCCATCCACTTTTTGTGAACTCTTGACCAACAGTCTTGAACCTGCAATAGGCTGACAAGAAGAGCTCAACATAAGGGAGCTCATCTACAATGGCAGCAACACCCCCATTATTTGGCCCCAAGTCAAGAGCATTTGCATAATCTTCTGGTTGTTTCAGGGTTTTTAACCTTGACTCAGCCACGCCAAACTCCTGTATAAGATAACTTTTCGCAAAAGATCCGACTTGGATGCCAATTGGATCAGAGCTTGATATCAGTTTATCAAGCCCATCGACCCTCGTTGAAAGCTGTTGGACAGTGAGGATCGATGTGAGACTCGCAGTGTAACTCGAATTGATTATCAGCACCACAAAAAGCCATATGATTAGCACGAATCTTCCAAGAGTGCTAACCGTATTTTCTCCTGGTATCGGATGTAAGTATGTTAGAAGAATTCGGACAAGAACGACGAAAAGACGATAACCATATTTGAAACTTTGTTTGACATAAAAGCAAAGGGGTTGGACATGTTTACTTACTGTGAGCAAAAAACATTGTTGAGAAGCTAAACCTGCAAAATTACAACAAGAGGGTCATTTTTGCAAGAACATAAGCTTATGAAGAGTGAGAGTTTGATCTATAATAATCATTGTATGTTTGAAGGAGAAAATGCATGCTACAAAGGAGCTTAGGTATCAATGCTAGTTTTGAAACCACTATTACTAATTTTTTAAAAGTGAAATACAACTTTTCATGCATGGGTTTATGACGCCAAAGTGAGTTTAACATGAATATCAAATTTTAGGTGNGGCAAAATTAAAATATTGATATGTCATCAATTAAATTTCCATCATTTAAGACACTGGTCTCGAAGTATGACATGAATCTCGAGATAATATTTTAAGCAAAGAACATTCAAACTTCCATTAAAAATCATTCAAGAACCTGATTTCAAAAAAAACTTTCTTTTGATACAAGAAACCGACCAACTCGATGAGACAAACACAACAACACCAAAGATTATCCTCCAATATGAGTCAAATCAAGCCCAAATTGAGCAATGTCATTTTTGGAAGCTCCAAGTGCCCTATTGAAAATTCAAATAGATTTCAAATCTGACAAGCTTATTGTCGAATTGAGCATCTCGACGAGACAAATCCAACGAGTCTAAGCTCACTCAATTACAAAATCATCAAAGCATTCAAATGTCGACAAAAATCGATATTATTGGTGTAACAGCATGAGCTCTCAGCTATCAAGATATTGTACATCGTGGCCGAATGGCTTCATGGTTATGTCCCACTACTGTAACTTCCCAGGAGGTC
>JXCR01140597.1:15941-48312 GCA_002079205.1 Phalaenopsis hybrid cultivar | reverse complement strand
TATATATATATATATATATATATATATATATATATATATATATATATATATAGATAGATAAAGCTAGACAATAGTTAGATATGATGCCTTTCTAAAAGCTCTAGCAAATATAAAAGAAAAAAAACTAAAGAAAAAGTATTTAATTTTTTTTGGTTTTTAAGGTAGTGAAAAATTGATGGTGCAGAAAATATTAGGATTTAAGAAAGAAATTTGAGGGCCGATTTAGTAATATTTAATAAGTATCAAGTCAAACAATTTCTTGGTATTCCATGAAAATGTTCATGCAATCGCCTATTTTCGCAGGAAATATAAGGTTTGGTAAATTGGATGTACGGTCGATGACTGTGTAGATTACACCATGCCACTGGACTCAAAGTGTGGTTGGATTCACGCCATCATCGATGCTTCAAGACGTTCCAGACCGCCAATGTAATATTTTCTTCTAATTTTGACATTTAAATATTACATGCCATATGAGATTTATTTTTTTTCCATATTATCAAATTTTATATTTGTTTGGTTGACATTTAGAAGTAATAAATAGGATTTAGTTGTAATTTACATACTATTGTTCAGAGCTAGCATATGAAATAACTAATATTCATTGAGGTCTTGTTTCAATTAAATAAAAAAAAAATAATTTTTATTATTATTTTAACTTTAAAAACAAGTTTATTTGATGTATACATTTTTTTTTAAATACAAATCAACTTATTTTCTTAATACTAAAAATCATTTTTGAAATTTTTAATAAAATACTATAGAGGTTTTGTGCTCTGGTGCAAAACTCAATTGAGATCTTCGATGTGCACCAATTGATCAACTTCAAGGTTCGTTTCGAACTTTATAACTTTTTGTGTAGTCAGCCGCAAAGCACTTGAAACATAGGTTATAATCGTGCACCAGCCATCCCTAATGCTCATAACAATTCGAGTATCACACCCTATACTGGGAGGGATTCGATCCCCAGATCAGAGGGAACTTACAACTGACAAGTAGACGTTTGACCAAATGATCTAAATACGCGGTGTGTGTGTGTGTGTACACATATATATATTATTGGTGTGATAAATTTTTCTAAATATTAGAGAAGGACTTTCATTAGATTATCACATATTAATAGGTGCTAATACTTCACGAACAAATTCTCATTATGCGACACGAAACTCGAGGTATGGAACGGATCTCAATGTACTTTTTTTATCAAGAAACATTCATTTTGATAAACAGTCATCTAAAAGTATGATCAACAAAATTATAGTCAAACTGACCTGCTCGAAGAGAGGAACCCAATGATATCAAAACTAGTCCGATCCGAGCCAAATCAAACTCACATCAAGTCATTGAACCACACTTTAAAGTTTTTGTGATAGCTTCCAGTCGAATTAAGCGTCCCAACAAGACTAATACAACAAGTTCAAGATAGTTTAATTTTGACATTTTTAAGACACTAAAAAACCCATCAAATATTATTTGATTGATGGAAGCTCTTCATGCTGTCCAATCAAAATGGTTCATATTGCTCATTAATTGCAACTAATTTGATCATGATTTGAGCAAATTTTGAAAACGGTTTGACCGAGATTTAATTTTAGTGCGAACAAGATTCAAACTTAGTTCAAATAACATTTGAACATTGTTATAATACTAACTATGATGTTTACTATTTTTAGACATTAATAAAAAATTAGGTGCTATATCGTAAAATTTAAAACTATCGTGTGAGATATGTACGTTCATATATTTCAAGTGCATCCTCTAATATCTTATAAATATTTATATAAAAAAAGCCTTCTAGATATTTGATTAGATCAAATATTCGAACTTTAAATTACAACATGCCAAATTAAAATGGCAAAGGTTCAGATTGAAAAAAGAGGGAGTCGAGTCCGTCAAGTCTTCACGCTGTTTTAACCAGGACTCAAGGTTGGCATGCAATAATATTAATTTGGGGGGTCTATGCGCAAGAAAATCAACTATATATATAGAGAGAGAGTTGAAACCGAAGACAAAACTGAAGCCGAGTAGCCGACCCAGTTGTTGCAAATTCCACCTCCGTCCACCATCGCCTCACCTTCTCCTACTCTCCGGCAGCCGTACTCCTCCGCACACCTCCAAGTCATCGGAACCCTAACCCNATATCGTAAAATTTAAAACTATCGTGTGAGATATGTACATTCATATATTTCAAGTGCTACATCCTCTAATATCTTATAAATATGTATATAAAAAAGCCTTTGAGATATTTGATTAGTTCAAATATTCGAACTTTAAATCACAAAATGCCAAATTAAAATGGCAAAGGTCCAGATTGAAAAAAGAGGCAGTCGAGTCCGTCAAGTCTTCACGCTGTTTTAACCAGGACTCAAGGTTTGCATGCAATAATATTAATTTGGGGGGTCTATGCGCAAGAAAATCAACTAGATATATAGAGAGAGAGTTGAAACCGAAGACAAAACTGAAGCCGAGCAGCCGACCCAGTTGTTGCGAATTCCACCTCCGTCCGCCATCGCCTCACCTTCCCCTCCTTTCCGGCAGCCGTACTCCTCCGCACACCTCCAAATCATCGGAAACCTAAACTTAGGTTTTCCAAACGCAGTTCACCCAAGTCATGTCATGGGGCTTGGGCTGGAAACGCGCCTCCGAGATCTTCCACCTCGCACTTGACTACGGTGAGTTCGGCGACAATGCTGACGGTCCGCTCCCATCTTCCCCGCCCACCCAACCTCCAGAACCCCGCCCATCCTCTGACGAGCTTNGCTTGGGCTGGAAACGCGCCTCCGAGATCTTCCACCTCGCACTTGACTACGGTGAGTTCGGCGACAATGCTGGAGTTCCGCTCCCATCTTCCCCGCGCACCCAACCTCCAGAGCCCCGCCCATCCTCTGACGAGCTCGGCTTCCGGATCGATCTCGAGTGGTCGGCCGGCGACGACGAGGAGCAGGTCGCACTCCGCCTCCAGTCGCAGGTCGTGGTCGCACTCCCCCCGCCTCAGGACACAGTGCTCGTTGATCTTCATGAGAGCGGTGGGGACGGGGAGGAGGATCTCGTTGGCGTGCAGATGAAGGTGATGAAGAAGCGGGAGCCGCTGCGGGTGGTGACGATGTATAAGGCCGCGGGGTCGGGGCAACAGAGCGATGGGGTCGGGGTTTTGACGCGGCTGCTGAGGTCAGATCTCTCGTCAACGGGCAGCAGAGATGGCCTTTCCCGTTTTTCGGAGCATTGGGGTGGCGTCAAGGTTCTGAATCTCTGTGGATGCGGCTTGTCGGTGAGTTTTTTAAGCGATATTTTGGGAATTACAGTCCTCGTTGTGTTGTTTGACCTTGCTTATTGGGTTGATGCTTAAACTTAGATGGCCCTGATGCGTAATTAGGTTTATTTCACTCCATTAGGTCCTCTTGAGAGCCCATTTCTCTCGAATTGTTGTATCTCTACTTCATTTGGCGAATAATCAGTTTTTTGTTCATTTTTCTACACCGATAGCTGGTTAAATATTCATCAACTGAAATGAATTCTGAATCGCGAGTACTTGAGTGTCATGAGTTCTATGACATTTTGAAAGTGAAAGTTAGTGACATCGGGAAGGTTACTTCATGTTACTCTTGAATTTAGAAAGGAANCTTTTCCCGTTTTTCGGAGCATTGGGGTGGCGTAAAGGTTCTGAATCTCTGTGGATGCGGCTTGTCGGTGAGCTTTTTAAGCGATATTTTGGGAATTACAGTCCTCGTTGTGTTGTTTGACCTTGCTTATTGGGTTGATGCTTAAACTTAGTGGCCCTGATGCGTAATTAGGTTTATTTCACTCCATTAGGTCCTCTTGAGAGCCCATTTCTCTCGAATTGTTGTATCTCTACTTCATTTGGCGAATAATCAGTTTTTTGTTCATTTTTCTATACCGATAGCTGGTTAAATATTCATCAACTGAAATGAATTCTGAATCGCGAGTACTTGAGTGTCATGAGTTCTATGACATTTTGAAAGTGTAAGTTAGTGACATCGGGAAGGTTACTTCATGTCACTCTTGAATTTAGAAAGGAGCTTTTGGTGACATTTGGTCTACAATAGGGTCCTTCTATTGTGTTCGCATTTTTTATACTTGTGGTGAAATTTAGGTTTTCATTTCTTTTTATACCTTAATAACTGCATCGCTCTTCTTCAGCTATAATTGATTATCTGTTAAGTACTAGAGTTCCATGAGTTTCATCATATTTTATTAGTGGCAGTAACGAGATCATGATTGTTTACTTCTTGTTCTTCTTCAATGAAGAGAGGAACTTTTGAGGGCTCACTAAATAAGTAACTAATTGTTGTTGATGTTGGAGGTTCATTCTGATATGTGGCAAATCAAAGCTTAATTTAAAAAATCATGCTTTTCAGCAAAAACNTGAGTTTTTTAAGCGATATTTTGGGAATTACAGTCCTCGTTGTGTTGTTTGACCTTGCTTATTGGGTTGATGTTTAAACTTAGATGGCCCTGATGCGTAATTAGGTTTATTTCACTCCATTAGGTTCCCTTTAGAGCCCATTTCTCTCGAATTGTTGTATCTCTACTTCATTTGGCGAATAATCAGTTTTTTGTTCATTTTTCTACACCGATAACTGGTTAAATATTCATCAACTGAAATGAATTCTGAATCGCGAGTACTTGAGTGGCATGAGTTCTATGACATTTTGAAAGTGAAAGTTAGTGACATCGGGAAGGTTACTTCCTGTTACTCTTCAATTAAGAAACTAGCTTTTGGTGACATTTGGTCTCACTTCATTTGGTCTACAATAGGGTCCTTCTGTTGTGTTCGCATTTTTTATAATTGTGGTGAAATTTGGGTTTTCACTTCTTTTTATACCTTAATAACTGCATCACTCTTCTTCAGCTATAATTAATTATCTGTTAAGTACTAGAGTTCCATGAGTTTCATCATATTTTATTAGTGGCCGTACCGAGATCATGATTATTTACTTATTGTTCTTCTTCAATGAAGAGAGGAACTTTTGAGAGCTCATTAAATAAGTAACTAATTGGTGTTGATGTTGGAGGTTCATTCTGATATGTGGCAATCAAAACTTAATTTAAAAAATCATGCTTTTCAGCAAAAAATAAAGCAAAAATCTTTCTCATTGTCATTTGTGAAGCAATTATAGTTGTTTTTTTTCTCAAATTCCATAGATATTACATGCATTGCTTCACTGTTCTAGCTGAAAAGTTTTAGTTCTGCTCGTTGGTTTTCTAGGGTGCTTAGTGGAAAACTGAAAAATCAACACAATTAAATGCATTTTTGTGTTAAAGTCAAGATGGCTTATCTGGCTATATTTTTTGGTGGCTTAGCCAAAGCTAGGGACTTGTATGGTCTTCATAAAAATTAAATTAACTTCTATATACAAATTTAAAAACATTGAAAAAAATTATAATATTATTTTTATTATGCCTAGGGATATGATTATTGATAGTTCATAGAGATCATTTGATTAACTTTATTATGTGCCATTCGGTGTTATTTCGAACTTCTGTTACTAGTTTGATCCATGCTCATTGAGTTGATGCTTTTTCTATTTTCTTTTTCCCTTTACCACTTAAGCTAAAGATTGACATATCAAGGCATAAAATGGCATGCATTGTATGTGCATTTCAGTCGTTAAATTGTATAAGCTGCAGCTGAAACATGTTTTTGATTTATTTAAATTTCCTCTCTGTTGTTCCTTGTTTTTATCATTTTTTAAATTGCTTTTTTGCAATTCCTTACTGTTGTTTGTAGGTAAGGAATTTGCATATATAATAGCAGTGTTATCAAAGTGCAAAGTGTAATGCAACGTGTAATGTTTTATTTTTGCTTCCAAGCATAAAATGTTGAGCAAAGGCATACTTTTATTAATCAAAGCACCAATAGATTATAGGTTATATAAAACTATTAATGTATAAATACATTCATTAATAATTATAAAACATAAATTATGACTTTAAAATTGATATATAATAGAAAAAAATTGGTAGAATACCTAATTTTAAGGTAAATATTGAGGTTGACCATGAAAATTAAAATTTCGAACAATTTCTAATGGTTTATTGAAATAATTGTGCTTCGAAGCGCACTTTAGCGGAGCAAAGCCGGCGTCACGCCCTTCGCTTTGCTTTGCTTGTTAAACGTGCTTCAAAGCACACTTTTAAAAATAATGTAAAATTGTTACTTGTTTGTTTATGCCTGATTGTATGAATTAGCGTATTTCATATGATGTTGAGATATATTCAGATACAAATGTATTGCCTTTTATAAATTTAATTGGTTGAATGATAGTTCCTAGGGAACTGCCATGCTTAACTTCTTCATCTTTGTGGAGCTAACAGGTATTGCCTGTAGAGCTGATGAAGCTTTCTCTTCTTGAGAAGCTTTATCTGGATAACAATAAACTTGCGCAGCTTCCATCTGAACTTGGTGAGTTGAGAAGCTTGAAAGTGCTAAGGGCGGACAACAATGTACTGGTATCTGTACCTGGTTAGCCCAAATCACTTAATCGTTTGGTTGGAAACTTCAATTTTTTCCAGAGTGACATGTAATTTCTCTNACCACTTAAGCTAAAGATTGACATATCTAGGCATAAAATGGCATGCATTGTATGCGCATTTCAGTCGTTAAATTATATAAGCTGCAGCTGAAACACTTTTTTGATTTATTTAAATTTCCTCTCTGATGTTCCTTGTTTTTATCATTTTTTAACTTGCTTTTTTGCAATTCTTTACTATCGTTTGTGGGTAAGGAATTTGCATATATAATAGCAGTGTTATCAAAGNACCACTTAAGCTAAAGATTGACATATCTAGGCATAAAATGGCATGCATTGTATGCGCATTTCAGTCGTTAAACTATATAAGCTGCAGCTGAAACACGTTTTTGATTTATTTAAATTTCCTCTCTGATGTTCCTTGTTTTTATCATTTTTAAATTGCTTTTTTGCAATTCTTTACTATCGTTTGTGGGTAAGGATTTTGCATATATAATAGCAGTGTTATCAATTCGCAAAGTGTAATGCAACACATAATGTTTTCTTTTTGCTTCAAAGCATAAAGTGTTGAGCAAAGCGGTACTTTTATTAAATAGGTTATATAAAACTATTAATATATAAATGCATTCATTAATAATTATAAAACATAAATTATGACTTTAAAATTGATATATAATAGAAAAAATTGGTACAATACCTAATTTTAAGGTAAATATTGAGGTTGACCATGAAAATTAAAATTTCGAACAATTTCTAATAGTTTATTGAAATAATTAAATCCTTAAAAATAAAAAAAAACCCTTGTTTAATTTGCTCGTGAATTGTGCTTCGAAGCGCACTTTAGCGAAGTGGAGCGGGCACGCCCTTCGCTTTGCTTTACTTGTGAATCGTCNCCGTGAAAATTAAAATTTCGAACAATTTCTAATAGTTTATTGAAATAATTAAATCCTTAAAAATAAAAAAAACCCTTGTTTAATTTGCTCGTGAATTGTGCTTCGAAGCGCACTTTAGCGAAGTGAAGCAAAGCGAAGCGGGCGTCACGCCCTTCGCTTTGCTTTACTTGTGAATCGTGCTTCGAAGCACACTTTTAAAAATAATGTAAAATAGTTACTTGTTTGTTTATGCCTGATTGTATGAATTAGTGTATTTCATATGATGTTGAGATATATTCAGATACAAATGTATTGCCTTTTATAAATTTAAGTGGTTGAATGATAGTTCCCAGTGAACTGCCATGCTTTAACTTCTTCATCTTTGTGGAGCTAACAGGTATTGCCTGTAGAGCTGATGAAGCTTTCTCTTCTTGAGAAGCTTTATCTGGATAACAATAAACTTGCGCAGCTTCCATCTGAACTTGGTGAGTTGAGAAGCTTGAAAGTGCTAAGGGCGGACAACAATGTCCTGGTATCTGTACCTGGTTAGCCCAAATCACTTAATCGTTTGTTTGGAAACTTCAATTTTTTCCAGATTGACGCGTAATTTCTCGCTGTATGATTCTCTTTCACATTTAGACCATTGGATATATTCTTTTCAGTTGAGTTGAGGCAGTGTGTGATGCTAGTTGAGCTTTCACTTGAACACAACAAGCTCATTCGCCCACTTCTGGATTTAAGGTCATCCTATCAGCAGCATGCTTTGCAAAGCTATTTTACATAGGCTAATAGGTTTCCCTATCTTTTGAATATGCCGATCAAGATAAAATTTATTTTCAGTTTAATGGCAGGGCTATGCCAGAGCTTCAAGTTCTAAGACTATATGGTAATCCACTTGAGTTCCTTCCTGAAATATTACCACTGNTATATGTTCCTCTTCTTCTTCTCGATAGTCTTCATTCCTCCTCCTCCCATTCAATTCCTGTTCTCTTTCTTAATCTCCATGGCAAGAATGCTGGTCTGATTGTGATCTTTAGAGGAAATGGTTGATGTATTTTTGGAGATTCTATAATGCACCATTCTTGTGTACTTTGTCTACGTTGAGATGCCTTCTTGTAACATGTCAATCGTCAGAACTCATCTTTTAAACTTCATTGTGTAATTTTGTACAGTCTCATCTTATAAATGCATCAATTCTTGCCACCTCCATCTTTCTTCTTCATATCCATTGTGTAAGATTCTTGGCGTAATAGCTTCTGGAAATTTGACCCATGTTATGTTTTGACACCCAACATTTCACCAATTCTACACTTGTTTTATGAGTTTGTGAAGAGCAAACAAAACCTTCTATTGGGAAGACTACTCATATAGACTTAAATAGTTTGACCCAACCAACCTAAGCCTTGAGCTTCTTTGCATTGATATCACCGTTAAAAGTAGGTTTTTCAACTTTGGCTCATATCTTGAAAGAGTGATGTTGACCCTTGTTTCCCTAGTCTTCGTCTTCTCTTGCTTATTAGAACTTTCACATACTACTCACTGTTGGAAGGCCAGGATCTTACTTTGTGATTGTTCTTCCCTATCTCCTTGTTCTTGATTCACCACTAGGATCTGCTTGCTCAACGACTCCATCACAACAATCATCTAATGTTTAAGGAGTGCAACTTGCTTAGCCAAGTCATTGGAGTTTTCTCTTTGCAGTGCGCTAATGTCAATACGTCGGCTTTGTTATCATCTTAGTTTTCAACCAAGAATGATTTTCTTTTTATAATCTCTTTTTTGCCAACACCATGCATCAAATGCTCTTCTCAAACCTACCATTTTAATGCCAAGAACTTGATTTATAACCACATGACATAGAAATTCTTCAAACATGTCGAATAGATAAACATATGTGAGGTTATTAATCTTGANATGTTGACAAAAGATGTACTGAAATCACTTAAAGCACTTTGTGCACACAAGAATATAGAGGTAACCCACGACATCAATCTGAGTTTGAGCTCTTGGGAAATGTCTGCAATAGCCAATGATAACTGGGGAATGTGTTTTGATTTTGGTTTTCTCATCAGGTGCAATGGCTAGCGTTATTAGTTGTTGGCAATTTAGCATTCTGTCCAGAGAATCGCCGTATGCTAGTTCAATCTGAAAGCTTTCGTGAAATTCTCCTGCGCCTGATAGTTGCACCAGAACCTCGTGTACACAAGGCTGCTGCTCGGGCTTTGGCCATCCTTGGCACGTCATTTCTATTTCACGACTCAGTTGCAAATTTTCATTTACTTAAGAGAAAAGTGTCAGAATAGTCCCATGACTCTTTGTAAGGGTCATTTTAGCATGAGTTTATAAAAATGTCAATTAAGTTAAGTAGTCTCCAGTTAAGACTATTTTAACTCCCATTAAAACAGTTCGGGGACTAATTTAGTCCTTTTAATAACTTTAAGATTAAAATGATCCAATGTAAATAGTCAGGGACTATTTTGGCACTTTACTTAATTCTTCAAGGATAATTTGTATTCATGTTCATTATATTTTTATCAACAGGTGAGAATGAAAGCTTGAGAAAGGCAATTAAAGGAAGGCAGGTTGGAAAGCAAGGCTTACGCATTCTTTCTATGGATGGGGGTGGTATGAAGGGTTTGGCAACTGTGCGGATGCTTAAGCAAATTGAACAAGGCACTGGCAAGCGTATTCATGAATTATTTGACCTTATTTGTGGCACTTCTACTGGTGGCATGCTTGCAATTGCCCTTGGAGTCAAACAGATGACCCTGGATCAATGTGAAGAAATTTACAAAGAACTAGGTGATCATCGATGATGAGTTAGCTTACTTGGCATCTCATTTTTGTTATTTAATTTCTTTTAGATACTATGCATAACTGTGTTTTTGATTCCCCAGGTAAACTTGTATTTACTGATCCTGTTCCAAAAGATAATGAAGCTGCTAGCTGGAGGGAGAAGCTGGATCAACTGTACAAGAGTTCATCGCAAAGGTTTAGGGTAGTTGTTCATGGATCTAAGGTACGGAATCTCAGGCAGTGGCTTTTTTTCCTCATTCTTCTTCTCAGTGAACTTTCTCATGCAGCACAGTGCAGACCAATTTGAAAGGTTACTTAAAGAAATGTGTGCGGATGAGGATGGTGATCTCCTCATAGATTCAGCTGTGAAGAAGATCCCTAAGGTTTTTGTTGTATCAACTCTCGTTAGTGTTGCACCTGCCCAACCATTCATATTCCGAAACTATCAGGTGCATCCACTGCACCACACTTTTGCTATGCTTCAATCCTTTTGCTTAAAAAAATTCTAATTTTAGGGCATGGCTAGAGCAGTAGTTATATTGCTTCCATTGTGACATTTAGATTTGATTCTCGATAATAACCTTTAAGCAAAAATTAAACCATCCCGAGCTCTTGCAATTGCAGTAGACTCATGTGCTGAATTTCTTTTTTCTTACTTATATTTTTTTTCTAAGAATATGATATTCTTTTATAAACTTCATATTTTGGTCATAATTGCAATTGCAGTAGACTCATGTCATAATGCATCTATAAGAAAGAGACGAAGTTTGTATAACAAAGCAACTTCAAATTCTATTGAAGTTCAAGCAAACAAGATGTTTAGTTCCCACTTATTTTTATTGATGGATTGGGGAGCATTTGAGTTAAGATATTTTCGAAGAATAACTGGCCTTGTGGCTTGATGGACATCAATTATGGTATTTTGTGTGATCCATATAGGTGACACATGCAAATTTGTGTTATTTTATATCTCTCTATTTATAAAAAATGATGGAACAAATTGATTCTTAGAAAATGTGGATTGAGATCATTATATCATAAATTAAAAGCTAGTTTGTATGTGTTTACACCAAAACTTGCTATTTCATTCCATTCCAATTTATCTGTAGGACTAATCAGGCTGGTTAAAGCTCTGTAACCCCAAAAATCAAACACAGTTAATGTTATCTAATTAATTTGAGGCTTGCTTAACACAATTGAGTGTTATTATAACGTTCAAATTATTATTGATTGTCAAGCCTTAGTTATTTTATCAAGGTTTAATGAACCCAAGGGATTCAGGATCAATTTGATATACTTGCATTAATTAGCTTGGATTTAATTATTTTAATTTTTTTGGCCCTTAAAACTGTGTTTAATTAATCAAGCTTAAAGCTCAATCAGCCCTATACGAAATCATCATCTTTGCTATTTCTATTTCAACACTAACTCAGAGACTTGTTGAACTTGATTAGTGGTTTGATTAATGCACATTTGAAATGGTTTAAAATTTTCCAAATTAATTTATGGATTGTATGGAACTCAAATCATTTCAAATTATGAATAAATGAAGAAAAATGGGTAAATTTTGCTGGGTTCATCCAACTTGGATTCGAACTGTTAAGACAAAAAGCATTCAATCTCGTCCTTTTCTAATCGCATCCTATGCCTCTTGCAACTGCAGTTGCCATCTTATTTAGATTTTGAGCCAGCTGACATTCTTCAATAGCTGACACCCACTTTTTAAATTCCAGTGATCTCAAGGACGCGCCAGACCTCTCGGTCACATCTCATCCACATTGTGGAGATGCTTAAAAGGAGGAGAACATGATCACATGCTCTCCAATCCAACTGAAGGAATTGTCTTCATATAAATAACCCACTATAGCCATTGTAAAAGATAACAGTGGCTGGTTAGCTGAGTATCAATCGTTCGGAATTTGTGTGCAAAATGAAGTCCACTGATGATGACATCAAGCTTAGGTATAGCCTCCTAAATCCTACTTTCTAAGTCTCGCAACTCCCATCTTGCAAATTCTTCTAAATTCCACCATGGTTGTTTAAAGGGTGCATCTCGTTGCCTTTTTTAGAATGTAAATTGTGGCAAAAGTTGATGCTTTGTTAGAGTCTTATATGTTCCTCTTCTTCTTCTCGATAGTCTTCAATTCCTCCCCCTCCCATTCAATTCCTGTTATCTTTCTTAATCTCCATGACATGAATGCTGGTCTGATTGTGATCTTTAGAGGAAATGGTTGATGTTTTTTTGGAGATTCTATAATGCACCATTCTTGTCTACTTTGTCTACGTTGAGATGCCTTCTTGTAACATGTCAATCATCAGAACTCATCTTTTAAACTTCACTGTGTAATTTTGTACAGTCTGATCTTATAAGTGCATCAATTCTTGCCACGTCCATCTTTCTTCTTCATATCCATGGTGTAAGTTTCTTGGCGTAATAGCTTCCGGAAATTTATGTTTTGACACCCAACGTTTCACCAATTCTACACTTGTTTTATGAGTTTGTGAAGAGCAAACAAAACCTTCTATTGGGAAGACTACTCATATAGACTTAAATAGTTTGACCCAACCAACCTAAGCCTTGAGCTTCTTTGCATTGATATCACCGTTAAAAGTAGGTTTTTCAACTTTGGCTCTTATCTTGAAAGAGTGATGTTGACCCTTGCCTCCCTAGTCTTCCTCTTTCTTATCGGAACTTTCACATGCTACTCACTGTTGCAAGGCCAGGATCTTACATTGTGATTGTTCTTCCCTATCTCCTTGCTCTTGATTCACCACTAGGATCTGCTTGCTCAACGACTCCATCACAACAATCATCTAATGTTGAAGGAGTGCAACTTGCTTAGCCAAGTCATTGGAGTTTTCTCTTTGCAGTGCGTTAATGTCGATACATCGGCTTTGTTATCATCTTAGTCTTTNCATTGATATCACCGTTAAAAGTAGGTTTTTCAACTTTGGCTCATATCTTGAAAGAGTGATGTTGACCCTTGTCTCCCTAGTCTTCGTCTTCCTCTTGCTTATCAGAACTTTCACATACTATTCACTGTTGGAAGGCCAGGATCTTACTTTGTGATTGTTCTTCCCTATCTCCTTGTTCTTGATTCACCACTAGGATCTGCTTGCTCAACGACTCCATCACAACAATCATCTAATGTTTGAGGAGTGCAACTTGCTTAGCCAAGTCATTGGAGTTTTCTCTTTGCAGTGCGCTAATGTCGATACGTCGGCTTTGTTATCATCTTAGTCTTCAACCAAAAATGATTTTCTTTTTATAATCTCTTTTTTGCCAACACCATGCATCAAATGCTCTTCTCAAACCTAGCATTTTAATGCCAAGAACTTGATTTATAACCATGACATGACATAGAAATTCTTCAAACATGTCGAATAGATAAACATATGTGAGGTTATTAATCTTGATTTTTTTTTTTGGGTGGAGCAAGAGACTATTATTTTTGGTAATACGAAGAACTAGACAAACAAATGAGGAAGATAATTCTCCCTTGTATTCTTTTTTTGTCTCTTTAACACCTCATAGCCTTTCTCTGAGAAATCTCTAGCTTTCGCTTATCTTTTCAA
This sequence comes from Phalaenopsis hybrid cultivar, assembly GCA_002079205.1. Taxonomy (NCBI): domain Eukaryota; kingdom Viridiplantae; phylum Streptophyta; class Magnoliopsida; order Asparagales; family Orchidaceae; genus Phalaenopsis; species Phalaenopsis hybrid cultivar. The sequence continues at coordinate 34,577 of JXCR01140597.1, read as the reverse complement.
CCCTCGTATTATAGAGGAGATTTCATCATTCTTCTTTCTCCTTGCAATCTCCTTTTATATCAAAAGGAATGTAGATCACATGAAAAAGAATTTGACAAGTGGTAAACATAAATTATATGTTATCGTGGTTTTAGATATGAAAGTTATGGAGAGGTAACACTAATCGCGACACTTTTTTTGGGTTGTTGTCTCTGAGGCAACCATATCATTGCTCGATAATAATTTTTTTAGCCATAATCACTTTGCTCTTGAATTAGCATTTCTCAATATATTTTTCGTGCCCCTTCTCCTGCCTCACAATTTTCTCAATGTTTATGGATTTTTTTCAGCACACTTCTCCTCTCAGCATCATTTTAGACCTTTCAGAGGTCCTTTTCTCATCTTCCAATTCCTCTCAACTTGCTCCACGTCTTCTCATTAACCATTGATTTTCTATTCACCGGCCTCTGAATAAAAGGCAGTCGCATGGCCTTGCTCACCAAATAGAATGGATCTTCCGGTACTAGGTTTCAGATCTAGAGAGGGCTCGAGTAGCAAGATGAAGATCTGATCAGATGAAGTTCACATAAAAGAAGAAAGCCATTGAGCATATACCTGACAGGAATACTTGGTCTTGCTTCAGAAAGATGCTCTGCTTTTCAAAAGTATATGAATATGGAATATTCGCTTGGGCTGAAAAATTATTGCACTCACATAGTAGTCGTGTGCATGTCTATTGATCTGTGAGTGTGAGTTCTTGGTTGGCTTCTTGCAAAAATAGACTTCCTAAATCTTCAACCTGCACATTTATGCACATCAACATTGCTAGTTGAATTTCACTTTTGAGGAGATATTGATTGTTCATATATCCGCCAACTGTGGGCTCCAAACATTCACGACCTCTCCTCAATACTATTCTCTCTACATTGATTTTTATTTTTTATTTATTGAGAGAGAGCTCAGAGGGTCGAATTTTCGGAAGGCAGATTAGAATGTAGATAAGACACTACCAAGAAATTTTGCCTCATTTAGCCATGACTTTTTGGTATGGGGTTTGAGGTTTTCCATAGGCGTAAGCCCCTATGGTCCCTCTCCTAATAACGGGAGAGAACTTTCTATTATAGCTAGTTATTAATGAATGAGTATTTAAAATACAATAGCAGCAAGGATTTGAAGTTGTATAATTTATCATTTGAAGCTTAAAACGGATGGTGGGGGAATTAAGACGAAACTCGATCAAGGTCCCATAGTTTCGTCATTTCAGGCTGTCATGGTCCCTGAATTACTTAGAGGAGGTGGTCGACTCAACCTGACAGAAGGATTCTTGTCAGTTGTTATGAGTTTCGTCGTCCAAGATTTCCTTATTGATATGGGATGAATGTTTGTTTGAAGGGACAAATTTAAGTCGATCTTAGCTAACAAAAGGCTTCATGTCAATCAATTTTACCTTTATGATTCACTACTCAAATGGTAGAAAGCTATGAAGCACATACACGGGCACTGGGACACGAACACGACACGATACGACACAACATTAAAAAAATATGACACGATACAACATAGAAGCATTTTTTATATTTTATAAACTATTAATATAAATATATATTTTTATTATTTTCTACTAAAGACATCACAGCAATAAAACTTTATAATCATAAAAGTTATTTTGACAATATCAAAATTATCAAGAAATTATCAATACATTTAATACTAATGTGATCAATAATAAAATGAAACAAAATATAGTAAAATGCCAAAAATATAACAACATAATTATTACTAATTGGAGTTAATGCAGTCAATATTGGTGTCATTATTTGTATTAGTTATGTTGCCCTCATCAATGACACATTCACCATCGTTAAGAAAAAAATGTTGTTTCTAAGCATGGCTCATCAAAAGAAAGATTGACAACTTCAAGTATTTCAATATCCTTCATTGTAGCCCAGAAATCTCCACCAACATCCCATAACTTTGTGTCCCCCTGAGAATATTTCGGGCTCCTCCTTGACAGTAGACGAAGATTAGTATTAACAAATACCAAATCTTCACCTCTTTGCGGAGTAATTTTGTTTTTTTAAGTTAATTGATAAAAAAATATGTACTCCAGTTTCTTTCACAACAACAAGATGGACACCGTTGAGCCAACAATTCGAAAACCTCTCCATCCATAATAGCTCTAGAAGCTATAGAGGCATGATCAACAAAAGCACCACTAAATTCAAAAAAATTAGCAAACTCCAAATAAAAAATGGATCTTTCTTCAATATTTGGGAAAATACTCTTTAAGCATTTATTTCTCTATGTTCTTATGTGAAGCAACACGATTTGGAGCTTCACTTAGCCAAGCGTGACTATAATACCTAATACAAAATGCACTTATAAGTGAAAAATTTAATATACGTTAGGATTAATAAAAAATAAACATTAAATCAAATAATACCTTAGATTAAGAAAGTGACTCAACAATAAAGAGGAGTGTTGCTTTTTTTGCATCTTTCAACTAAAAGTTGGAGTCTTCATTGTCTCCCTTTCCCTCATGTTAATATATATTGTCTCACTTTTTTTATCATAGAACCACATATCGTAGACAAGATGGAGAGAAGGTTTATCCGAATGAATCAATCTTAGCATGTCGTACACAGGTTCTGTAAAATCAATAACATAATTAATTTTATCCCACGACACATCATTCATTATTTTTTCCTTCACGAAATTTGCCTTGTTTATATCAACTTCACCATGTATATTTCACTTGTCACTAATCATTATTATTTGTAACCCTTGTTTTATTCTTTTGAGTCTCCTGAGCATAATTATACTTGATGCAAAACAAGTCTCTGCAATAAACAACATTTTCAGTTTTCTAACTCATTGAATATTGGTACTCATTGAATGATTCATTATAAAAGTTTTTATGAAATTGACATCTCCTATAATGTTAATTATTTAACTGTATTGCTCACAAATTATCTTATTTCCTTCTATATTTTTTGGAGCACATATATTCTTCAATGTTAAGTTCAATGTATGAACAATACAAGGAGTCCAAAAATATGAGGATATTTGATCCTCAATCAATGTCTTGCAGCTTTGCACACAAACTCATCATCAACTGTTATTTGAATCACTTTACTTGCCATTACTTCTTTAATTTCACCGACAATGCAAAACTTATCTTTATATGCACCTTTACAGTAAATAGCTTTTATAAACATTGGTCCAGATTCCATGATGTCCATAAAATTAATGAGAGGCCCTTTTTTGGGCATCTGTCCAACCATTACAAAGTATGATAACTTCTTTCTCATTCCAAGTCTCCATTGGCTCAAGCAGTCTCTCAACATTTGCTCTTTTTTTTTTGAAGCAATTTTATTAACAAATTATAACCAGGAGGAATATATACAGAGATTGTGTTGTTAGCTACATATGAGAACACATTAATATAATATAGATTTCTTGGCAGATGAAATGGACTAGTTCATAATAAAACATTCAAACAATTTCTTCATGCAAATGCTCTCTGACTTGCAAATTAAATGTTCTTATTAGAGCACTATTGCATGACATTTTTCTTTTCTCATGATCATAATCAATCCCTTTTGTTATAAATAAATGCCCACTTACCTGAGAGCTATACAACTGATTTAAACCACTTTCCCGGGCCTGAAAGAAGGAATTGGAACCATCTTAAATGGAACATTCTTCTTTTTTTGCTCTGTATCAACATCTAACTTCTGGATTTTTTTTTTTTTTTTTGAATTTATGTTGAAATCACTTTAGGACATGCTTGAATACCAACTGCAGATTGTCAAAGCATGTGCGCTCTAACTCAAAGAAATGACACTGAAATTCTACCTCCTCCTCTGATTGATCCTAATTGCTCTAATTTAGTGACGTGCCCATAAAAACTGTCCCGTTTTCAATGAGATTGTTAGATTTACTTGTTGGAGTCATTATCCTATTAATCAATCAATTGAAGAAAGTATAAACATTTAAAGTTCTCACATATGTATATTAATTAATAAAAGGATAATGAGACATTTACATATGTAATTCAATTAGTGTTTTTGATCCACAAAAATAACAAAATACCAAATTTCATAGTAATTTCACGTGGGAGGAAAAATGCAAGTGGTTTATTTATTTTGCTATTACAATCTATATATATTAATCTAATTTTAGGGGAGTAAACAGGTTCAAATTAAATCTTAAAACAAAGAGATTGATTCATCTCAACTAGCCAATTATTATAAAATTGGGAAATTTACATACCCAATTCTTATGCATTAACATTCATAACACCCAAACTTCAATTATTACCTACAGACCACCTTCCTTATGCATAAAAATGTGAAATTTACTGTTTAAACATCAAAATAGGGGCTTTTTTATGTGAAGTGAAGNAACAAAGAGATTGATTCATCTCAACTAGCCAATTATTATAAAATTGAGAAATTTACATACACCCAATTCTTATGCATTAACATTCATAACACCCAAACTTCAATTATTATTCACAGACCACCTTCCTTATTCATAAAAATGTGAAATTTACTGTTTAAACGTCAAAATAGTGGCCTTTTTTATGTGAAGTGAANCTAATTGCTCTAATTTGTTGACGTGCCCATAAAAACTTTGTCTCGTTTTCAATGAGATTGTTAGATTTACTTCTTGTAGTCATTATCCTATTAATCAATTGAAGAAAGTATAAATATTTAAAGTTCTCACATATATATAATAATTAATAAAAGGATAATGAGACATTTACATATGTAATTCAATCAGTGTTTTTGATCCACACAAAAAAAACAAAATACCAAATTTCATAGTAATTTCATGTGGGAGGAAAAATGCAAGTGGCTTATTTATTTTGTTATTACAATATACATATTAATCTAATTTTAGGGGCGTAAACAAGTTCAAATTAAATCTTAAAACAAAGAGATTGATTCATCTCAACTAGCCAATTATTATAAAATTGAGAAATTTACATACACCCAATTCTTAGTGTAAAAAAATTGTTGTATCAAAGATCGAATACCAAATAATAGCCCAAATCCAAAAAAAAAAAAATTGTTGACGTCAAAATTAAATAACAACAACCGTAACACAGGACCTTACGGGAGTTTTGTCGAAAAAAAAACCGCACACCTTACTAAAGTCTCATTAAAAAAAAAAAACACACGTTATGGGAGTCCTGTCGGAAGAAAACAATGTATCAAAAAATAAAAAACGTATGTTGTTACACGCGTGATCGACCCCTGGCTCCCGCCACGTCACTAGATTGTCCCAACTGAGCGTTGAAGCTCTGGGTCGTGAGGGAGTTTACGTGGAAGCTTTGTATTGTGCTTTGGATGATGCCCTAGTTGGATTCGAAACTTCGGATCGCGTCGAAGTCTACCTTGCTTCGATCATGGCTGCTGGACGACTCAATCAGTGATGCGAGACGCTCGACAACGATGTTGTTTGCTTCGANCGGAAAAAAAAAACTGCACACCTTACTTAAGTCTCATCCAAAAAAAAAAAAACACACGTTTTGGGAGTCCTGTCGGAAGAAAACAATGTATCAAAAAATAAAAAAACATATGTTGCCACATGCTTGATCGACCCTTGGCTCCCGTCACCTCACTAGATTGTCCCCAACTGAGCGTTGAAGCTCTGGGTCATGAGGGAGTTTATGTGGAAGCTTTGTATCGTGCTTTGGATGATGCCTTAGCTGGATTTGAAGCTTCTAGACGACTCAATCAGTGACGGGAGACGCTCGACAACGATGTTGTTTGCTTCGGCAGCTTGTTGAGAGAGCAATGGAAGTTCTTGCGAGGCTTTGGTAAGATCGCAAATCTTCAAACGCCGCTAGATTTTTTTTTGACGCTTTGGATTCTGCTTTGTCTCTTAAGTGTTACGTTTTATTTTAATTCCCGTGTCGAGAGAGGCGTTGAGAGGTGTCAAGAGATCTGTCTGAGAAGGCGGTATTGTCGACATGGTTATTAAGCGTCGAACACAGTATCGACCCATGTCTGAGCCGTGTTCGTGTCTGACACGTGTCAAAGACGGGTAGGAATTTTATTTGGGAGTGTCGCTGTTTTATAGATGGAAAGCCGTTGGGGAACAAACAGGTTGCGACCGTGACCGTAATATAATGATGTCATTTGGGGGAAGAGCTCTGGTTGGAACCGTTATTTGTGGAACCATGCGAATAGAGGACTTGGGACACACTCTCACTGACATACAATTATTTTGATTGTGAATATATTGATATGATAGTAGTTCTTTATGAGCTGAAGTAAGTCAGAAATTTGTCACCCTCGACAAACTATTGCTGAGGGTGGATGAGGGAGGTTTGCTTCAAGTTTTTAAGTGATTTATTTTTAACTTGAATATTTTGATTGATTACTTTGGAAGTTTTGATTTAAACGATTGGTCCCTTCAGTATAAATTTTCAATCATCTTTAAACCCCTGTCAATTTTGTCCTACTTACAGATGATCGGGTTCAGTAATTGAAATAATTGAATTCAAAATAGACTTTGAAGCATAATTTTTTATCAACACGTCCATCATCGGGGTATTGGATATTTAAAACATAATTTAAATTTTTTGTTGCTGAGAGTGGAGAAGACAACATAATTGAAGCAGAAAAATTTGTACCTTAGAAGAACAAGAAGAAAACAAAGTACAAGTGGAAGATGGGTCGAGACTTATAACTGAGGGAGACAATGATGTTGACGTAGGACTTCGACGGGTTGAGGTGAATGATGAAGGAAACGAAGGAGTAAGGTCGATTGCAGGGGCTCGAGTGAAATTCCTATGCGACAGGGAAGGAGTTGTGCTAAGGTAGAGAAGTCAGACTTGCATATCCCACAGATTGCCATTTCTTTCATCTGCTTTTAATTGTGCTGAGCTTGAATAGTTATCCCATCGAGCAAACTCCAACAGGCGGGATTAGATAAAGTTCTAAGTTAATTAATTTAATTTTAATTAATATAACTCTCTTTTTAAATTTCTTCCCCCCATTTTCTTTTTATTTCTCTGGTCAACACCGACATAAATTTGTTTAGTGTTTTGTGTTTTTTTCTCTTTAGATGTTTTATGTGTGCACTGGATAGTGAGTAGGGATGCAAATGAAGTAAGCCGAGCTGAGCAAGTGTTCGTTTGAGCTTGAGCTTATTTATTAAGGCTGTGTTTGGCGCAACTGCAGCTTCTCAGCTTTTTAGCTGCAGCTGTGCTACCCCAGGAAGCTGTTACGCGGAAGCTAGCTGTCTGTTTGGTGCAATTGTGTCAAAACAGCTTTAGGGCAACTGTTTCTGAAAAAATGACCATGTTGCCCTTGTTAGGTAAAATTGTTTAAAACAGAACTGTGAAAACATTAATTTTGATACTTCTGAAGCAGAATTTCGTTTCGAAACAGTTCAAAACAGAATACTAGTGTGAAGTGAATCCATGAACAGATACACCTCAATAACAGGAGGCATATTTTGCACTTCAAACTGTGACAACGCTACTTTTAAGACTACACTACAATAAAAAACCAATACAAAATTACAGATACACATTTCACATATAGCAAGCAACATAACAAAAGACATCTTTTGCAATCCCAACATAAGTATTAGTAAAACCTTCTCTACTGTGGTGTGTTGCTAATACCCATTGCATAATTAAAGGTCTTCATATTTATAAATGACAGAAAAGAGCTCTCTTACCACAATCATCAAACATCTTGCCAACGTCCAACTTTCATTGCTCTAGACTTTAACAATGGCAAATCCAGTCCCATCTCCAAGCACGGAAAAAAAATAAAAGGTCGCAAGAACAATCAAGGCACGAGCAGGCTTACCAATAATTAATGGTTTTGGGTATGAGCGGAAGAAGGAGAACGTTGTATCACTACGGCGACGAGTGATCTCGTCATTGCTTTCCCACAATTAACGATGTACGTCGATCCTGTCGTTTTCTTCCCGCATGATGGTATAGCAGAGAGTTCGGTCACCAATGGGATTATTTTGGCCAAAATCGGAAGAGGGTTGGAGAGGGGAAATGGTAAATACGATAGGCGAAAGGCACCGAACGATGGTTTTGGGCAAGATGGGAATAGGGATGGCGAGGGAATGTGGGAAAAGAAGAGGATTTGGTCACGACCGAACGAATGAGGAGGAGAAGACGAAGGAGGGAGGGGGAGGCTCGACGAGGGGTAATGCGTAAAAAGCCGATCGAGAAAGCTGTGCCGCGGGATCCATCCCAGGCCGACATTTTACCCGAATCGCATTTTGTGGCGAGCGGGACGCCCCGCCAAACGATGGATTTAGCGGGCACAGGCCGCGAAGTTCTTAGATCGCGCTCCCAAACGGAGCCTAAGATTCTGTTTGAGCTCTTGTTTGTTTATTAAAATCATGTTCAAGCTTGGTTCAAACTCATTTGAAGTTTGGTTTATATTGGAATTATTGAGTTTTTTAGCGAGCAATTCATTTAACAAAATAGATGAACATTAATCAAAATTTGATAGAGTTTTAATTGAAATTTAATTGATCTTTATATTAGCAACTTAGTTTGAAAAAATCAACGAGCTGCATCTAGTAAAGCTTGTCTGGCCTATAAAAAAACTTTTAAATAATATACAATTCACGAATGAGTGTTAATGGAGCCATTATTTAGCATGAATTGAGCTTCTTAACGTGCTCACAAGCTTTAAATGACAATGTTCATAAGCATAAATGATTCATAGAAGCGATTAAATTTTGTCATTTAACAACTAAGTATTCACTAAATTATTTATTCTGGTTTGATAAATTAATCAAATGATTATGAACGAGCTCTCATTGAGCCAAGCCAGGAGTAGTTTGTGCTCATTTGCAACCTAATTGTGAGGCGGTAAAGTTTGTTTTACTCAATACAGATTCAATTTAGTAGTAGTAATAGTAGATTTTCTTCCCCTTTTCAGTATCCTGTTGGCACCCCAGAGATGGGGTTGGGTGAAAGTACTGCCTCATATAGTGCAGCCACCGGTTCTGTTGGTCCACATTGCAGTCGTCGTTGCGCCTTCCTGGGGAGCTGCAAGCACCGGATATGGGAAGCAATAAGGGCATCTTCTGCTGCTCCTTATTATCTTGATGACTTCTCAGATGGTAATTTCAAATCTCTTCCTGAATGTTGCTTTAGGCTTTTGTTTTCTTAGCACATTTTATTGTTTTCTCGCTGCAGTCTGCCACTAAAAGAGGAATTTGTCATCTTTATTTTCTTTCAGATTTGAATCGATGGCAAGATGGAGCAATTCTAGCAAATAATCCTACAATTTTTGCCATAAGGGAAACACAACTTTTGTGGCCTGATGCTAGAATTGATTGTCTAGTTTCTGTTGGATGTAGTTCAGTTCCAACCAAAGTAAGGCACTGATATATGGAGCTGAATGGGATTCTTGAAACCTTCTAATGAAAATTTTACACTGCATTATATTTTAGATGTATAGATGACTGAAGTAATAGTTTTCTCTCCTTCATGATCAGAAGGTCAGAAGGTCTTCATGTTTATAATTGGTTCTCTCTGTTTATGAAAAAATCTAGGTTCGAAAAGGTGGGTGGCGTTATTTCGATACAGGACAGGTGCTGATAGAAAGTGCATGCTCAGTTGAGCGGGTGGAGGAAACAATGGATACATTGATGCCTTTGCTTCCTGACATGCAGTATTTCCGATTCAATCCGGGTAAGTATGGTCGTGTTTTGAGCTGATCGCATTGTTTTATTTGCTTAGAAAGCTACAATTTGTCTTGTACCACAATTTCTTACTTGAGGTCAAGCTCGTCTCGTAGAATGTGATTTTTATATTAGAAGGCACTAGCTTTAAGGAACTAAACGATGATTAAAACGTTGATTTGATTTCTGTATCATGCAAATTGTTGTAAACAAAGTCATCGTCTCTTTACTACAGTGGACGAGCGATGTGGTATGGAACTAGATGAGACTGATCCTGCTATTTGGCTTAAATTGGAAGCGGCAACTGATGAATATATCCACAAAAGCGGTCTGGCTTTTCAGAGACTATTTGAGCGCTTACTTTCAAGGTATGCTAATGAGGAAAAAATGGCTGAGAAATCAAAGGGCCGACATGTATCCAACTTGAAACTTGCAAATTCAGGTCTGTATTTTCTCACACTTTTGCTCTCACCGCCTTCGCTATACTCTCTTATTTCTAGTTAAAGCAAGTTGTAATTGATTTAGAAAATTGTTTTCTTATCATTTTCAGTGCTTCATGATGACAGCCCTTCATTGGGGTGGAGACGAATGGTTCTGCTTGTAGAGTCATCACATAATCTTGACTCTAAAAAAACCATAAATCATTCTCGGGCACTCGAGGCATTTTGTGTTCGTGCCGGCATTAAGCTATCTCTTACTCACAAAACTTCAGGATTGTCCAAGCCAACCACCGCATTTCCTACACCCTTCACATCTCCGATACTTACAGGAAGTTTCTCTTCTAGTCCGCTTGTTTATAGTCCTGAAGGTGGTCCTCAAAGAACGAGCCGTATCGATTTGGTGCCGCCGCTTAGTTTGGATGGTCACCCTCTCGGAAAGGTGACATCTCCTAGATCTCCGCTCTCGAGGCAGCCTTCCATTAACGTCCTTTCCCTAAACGAGAAGCTACAAAATTCGCCTCAAGTAGGCATTATTCATTTAGCTTTGCAAAATGATTCCTCAGGGTTAATACTAAGGTTATATGCACTTTTCCTTAACTGCTTGAATTTAATTTTGTTAATGTCAATTGGTTATTTAGTGAGTGTATTTTTTGCATCAGTTGGCAGAATGATGTGTTTGTGGTGGCTGAGCCTGGAGAACTAGCAGATAAATTTCTTCAGAGTGTTAAGTTGAGCATATCCATGATGATGCGAGTTCGCAAAAGAAAAGATTTTTATTCTCTATCGAAGATTTTTTCTATATCGGATTTGGTTGCGCATTGGCGACAATTTGAAGTCGGCGGCATTCTTCATCGTTATATTGGCCGTCAAACTCAAGTATGCACCTTTCTGTTTTTAGTGGTTTTATCTAAATGCATTTGGCTTGGTGTAGAACTGTTCCTGATGCTCATTATTTTGAAGGTGATGGAGGATAATCAGGAGATTGGCGCATATATGTTTCGAAGGACGCTTCCAGCTATTCATTTGTCGTCTGAGGATGTCCGCTGGATGGTGAGATTTATCACATGTTAAACTTATTGGCTTACGTGTAATGCAATCAGTGTGGGCTTAGGATGATGATGAAATCTTTTAAGCACTCTCTCTCTCTCTCTCTCTTCTCAATGATCCCAGAGAGGCCTGTGTTTGTTAGAATAACTTTCAAGTACTCTCTCTCTCTATTTCACTATCTTATCTATTATCTATAAATTTGGGATGGAGGCGTTGGACTAGGCGGCTGGAAGCAGCGTGGTGAGGGGTGGGGGATGACAAACGGGGTGATAGAAATTGCATTACTACATGTAATTAAAGCTTTTCTTTTCTTTTTTGGCAAAATTTGTAGGTTGGAGCATGGAGAGACAGAATTATAATCTGCACAGGCAAATGTGGGCCAGCTCCAAGTTTGGTGAAAGCCTTCCTAGACATGGGAGCTAAAGCTGTGTTGGCATCCTCATTAGAACCACCTGATGCTGAATCTGTGGCACTCAATGGCGCTGGCGAATATGGCATATTCGAAAACGGTAAGTTTGTAATTGGCGATGATGAGGCTGACGATGATCAGACCGAACCATCCACTCCCACAAGCGATTGGGAGGACAGTGATACAGAGAAAGCTCGTGTGGTCGACATCGATGATGACGACGAGGAAGAGCTTTCCAGATTTGTTTGTGATTTATATGATATGTTGTTTCGAGACGGCGCAACGGTCAATTTCGCTCTGAACCATGCGCTCAGCTCTCATCCAAAGTTAAGGTACATCTGCCACCTTCCTAGTGCTACTTAAATTATGTCAAATTCATACAACATGAATAAAATTCAATTACAGAGAAGGAAATTCATATGATATAGAGGGAAATTTAGAAAGGCATTAAAAATGTTAGAGTATAGTTTTGGAGTGATATTTATTCAAAAAGAAAATGTAACGAGTTATTCATACAGATTTGTAGACATTTTATCCATTTAATCAATATGATTTATGGTGAAAAATGCATGGAAACAGACAGTTGCTACCTAGCTTAAGATTTTGAGGGTTGTAAATATAAAATTGGTTTAAGGCTTTTATTGGTGGTATTTTTCCTTTGAAATTAATTTTGATTTATATTTAAAATATGATTAAAAAGTTATTGTCACATGTGTAACTTTTATGATTTATGGAGGCATTAAGAGATGAATTTAGGTGAAATTTATTGAAGTTCTATTTAAATTATTTAAAACTGCAAAATTCTTATTCAACACACGAGCCTGTCATTTTCTAAAAAAATTTAGGCGTGAAATATATGAATACATAACAATTGTGTGCTAGGTATGTAAATTTTCCCAACATATTTCCATTTTATAATTCAAATACACAGTTCAAAATAACACAACACATAAAAATGCCTTAGTATGCATAGAACATAATCATAATTCTCATAAGAAAATAATAATACATAAATCAAATACCCTACCTATTCAGCTGAAAATTCAAACAGCATAGTATGCTCATACTTCTCACCAACCTGAACCACAATATTTGGGAAATTAGGCTGATTAATTGCATTAGGAAACCCCTGGGTCTCCAAACACAACCCCCCATGTTTCTCATAAACTGCTCCTCCTTTCCCCAAAACACCATCAACATAATTAGCAGTATAAAACTGAACTCCAGGCGCATCGCTCCACAAATTCAGCACTCTCAAACCCAAAGAATCCTTAACTTTAGCCACATGCTTCAACCCATATTTCTCTTCATTATTATCAATAACATAGTTGTGATCATAACCACCTTGAACTTGATCAATTCTGTCCCCAATTTTGTTCTCCTTCGTGAAATCGAAGGGTGTGTTTTCGACCGGGGCGATCTCTCCGGTCGGGATTGAGCTATGATCGACCGGAGTTATGTGATGAGAGAAGACCTGAATCGAATGGTTGAGAATGTCGCCGGAGTTGTGACCGGCTAAGTTCCAATAGGTGTGTTGGGCGAGGTTGATTGGTGTGGCTTTGTTGACAGGTGTGGCCTCCAGTTTGAGTTTGAGTGAGTTGCTGGAAGGGAGGGAGTATGTTGCGGTGACCGTAACATCGCCGGGATAGCCTGGAATGAATGAGAGTTGTGATTAAAAATTCATTAAGCTGAGATAGACTTGGATCAAACAAAGATGAATTGAGTAGAGTGTGGATTAGATCGAAATATATATTCATGCGTTTATGTATGAATTCATAAACATAAAGTATTGAAAAATTATTGAAATTGGATTCCTATTTTAAAGTTAACAAGAGATGTTTTACTGCAAAGAGATGGGGTCTAGATTGAATGGCTACCCTATAAAAATTAGGAAGGGAGAAATTTATTTGAAGCTATGCGGCATTTACATATTTACCCCCCAATATCTATATATCTACATATCTAACGCCTAAACTTTGCTTGTTGCATTACTATCATATAAATCTTTCATATCACATAAAAAATATTACTTTCTTTACTTTAAAAAAAAATTGAAATATACATTTACATGCATAGGTAAGGCGGCATATACGTAAAAAATGAAGTTTAGGCGTTAGATATGTAAATGCATAGGTTGAGTGGTATGACTGGCATGTATGCAAATCTTCCTTTATTTCAATCCTTCAAAGAAACAAATGCTTTTACCTTCTTCTCCATCTTTACTGTAATATTTGAAGGTTATTGCTGGTATCTCGCCATTTTTACGTTCTATAACCTCCCAGAGCACTTTGTTAAAGCCCTTGTTCCCACCTGTTAAGTACTCGGATATAGAACATTTCAGAAAAATCAACAAGATTTTCAACAAAAAATTGCAGCATTATATGGCTTGATAATTGCTTCATTATAATCATCTAGGATTCAAACATATAATAAACTTGTAGCGTACACATACATTCACACACACACACACTCATATATATATCTATATGCTACATCTCTGATCAATCAAAATTTGTATTGCACTCATCTCAAAGCTAATCTAATGATTTTTGAGATCCATCACGATCAAATTTAGCTTAGAATATCCCGACCGATGGTTTTTCTAGGGCATTATATTAAGGGTATATTACTCACCATGAAGACTGTTTGGGCCATTGTTAATAGGCAATGAGTAGTCCACACCATTGAGAGTAAATTTCCCATCTTTGATCCGATTTGCCACACGACCAACAATGCAGCCAAAATAAGGTGCATTATCATTCTGATCGAAAAAAGATTAATACAACTTCATATAATATGTTAAAATGTAGGATAAAAGCAACATATGTTAGAGAAAAAACACTACATGTTTTTATGCAAAGATGATAAAGTGGAATAGACTTTAGTTTTCAGGGATAACTTATGATGATTGCTACTATAAAAGCAAAAAACAAAAAAAATTTGGAAACTACTTTCAAGTCACGACGAAGTAGAGAATAAATATTTAGCCTGTTACTAATGAATAAGCATTTTTTAATTATTTGGTAGCATAAAAAAGATGAAATCATCATGTTTTAGGGAGACTGTGAACAATTGTAGGGTTTCCAATCAATGATGGTGTGTAATTACATCCACTGCCTCTCTAATCATCTGAATTCATTGTTGATTGCTCCTAACAAATTTTGGATAACAAAAAATATCCTCGCAAGAAGAAAGAGGGATGTGCTAGGATTGTGAGGTAACAAACTTCCATTCCTTTCTTGGAGCAAGGATTGGTCAATCTTAATATACTTTCTCTCATCTTTCTCCTCCTCCTGCTCTGCTCCGCTCCGCTACTAAACCAAGGAGGAAGGCAACTTCACATCTCGCTTTTCATGCAAAGAGCCTGTCCCATATTTACTAAATCCGCCGATTCACAGGATATAGTAAATCCAAGATTTACAGCCGAAATCCGTAAAATCTGGATTTATGAAATCCACGGATTTAGTTTATCCAAACTGATTGTATGACAAGATCTAAATACTGTCAATATTAGGATTTAGTAAATCCACCTATTTAGACAAAAATTAGCACAAATTGAATTTATTATATCTACACNGCTCCGCTCCGAAACCAAGGAGGAAGGCAACTTCACATCTCGCTTTTCATGCAAAGAGCCCGTCCCATATTTACTAAATCCGCCGATTCACAGGATATAGTAAATCCAAGATTTACGGCCGAAATCCGTAAAATCTAAATTTATGAAATCCACGGCTTTAGTTTATCCAAACTGATCATATGACAAGATCTAAATACTGTCAATATTAGGATTTAGTAAATCCAACTATTTAGACAAAAATTAGCACAAATTGAATTTATTATATCTACAGTTTAGAAGTTGTCATTTTTTATGTCTTACAAGATTCAAGTCAAAATTCAATTTAAATCCATTACTAGACAAACCCTTGGCAAAAAAGCACCAGGACTCAAATCAATGCCTGCCACATGTACAGTTCNTTTTTTATGTCTTACAAGATTCAAGTCAAAATTCAATTTAAATCCATTACTAGACAAACCCTTGGCAAAAAAAGCACAGGACTCAAATCAATGCCTGCCACATGTAGAGTTCGGGCCCACCCTGTATTACATTATTTAGTTTTGTTCATGTGGCAGACACTGATTGAAGTCCAATGCATCAAGACTCCAAATGCAATATTTTTTCCCCTTGGGGTTGTTTGTTAGCCTTTTGATAGGGATCTATCACTGGATTCACGAATCCAGCCAAACACTAAAATGCGTGTAGATTTATGAATTTCCATATTTAAGGACCTGAATTTTGCCTTCGATTCAACTTAAATCTGGATTTACTAAATCCAGCGAGAGGTTGGATTTAATGGATTTACGATGTATGAATTTAACTACCACAAATAAGAATTAAATCAAATAAATAAATAAAATCAAGCCAAAAGGTTTGTCAAAATCCTCCATTGATCCTTCTCATTCAACACTAACCATAGGAAAATCAAATCAGCAACCCTAAACCGCATCAAAATCCTCTTCTTCTTCTTTTTTTTTTGTTTGGCACAATCCTAAGTGAAATCAAATAACCAAAAGTAAAAAAATCCATCAAATAATCTAAAAGATCCAACCTACAACTTACCAAATAAGCATCGAGCGAATCAAACCCTAGCACCACATCCGCTACATTCCCTGAAATCCAAGTAGAAATCAAAATACGCCATTACAATCAAATCAGATCAAGATCAAGCATGCAAGAGATGCTCAAATTGNCGAGCGAATCAAACCCTAGCACCACATCCGCTACATTCCCTGAAATCCAAGTAGAAATCAAAATACGCCATTGCAATCAAATCAGATCACGCTCAAACATGCAAGAGATGCTCAAATTCNTACAACTTACCAAATAAGCATCGAGCGAATCAAACCCTAGCACCACATCCGCTACATTCCCTGAAATCCAAGAAGAAATCAAAATACGCCATTGCAATCAAATCAGATCAAGATCAAACACGCAAGAGATGCTCAAATTCGATAAACCCCAACCTTCGGAATCAGGGACGAGTAGAGAAGTAATGGTGGCGCCGACGTTGGTCAGCCTCACCGTTATCCTCCCGTTGCTGAGCTCGAAAAGCTCCGGCTTCGCCATTCGATCTTCTTTCTTCGCCGGCGAAACGCTTGCATTGCTTTCGTAATCCGCGGCGGAGAAATTTATAGAACAAAAGCGCTTGTAGCCAAAATTATCAGTCTGTTGGCTGACCTTCCCATTCTTATCGTTTAGTTACTTCTTGTTCCTTAAAATAAGTGGTGTTTACATTTATCAACTTTGATTATTATTGGATGAGGGTAATGGTGGGCTCAGCTCTTGTTCGACTCGTTAAAAGATTTCACTGTCCGTGCTCTGTTTGTTTATATTTCGAACATAAAAAATTTATTCATGTTCACTTCGTTTGTTTAGGGAGTTGAACACAAGCTGTTCGCGAACAAATAATTATTAACAAGTCGAGCTTCAGTAGGTCAGACTCAGCTTGTTAAAAAATATTCTTGTTCATGTTCGGCTTGTTTATATATCGACTTAAAAAATTTATTTGTATTTGACTCGTTTGCTTATAGAGCCGAACACGAGCTATTCATAAACAATGAGTTATTTTGACAAACCTAATCACACAGCGGTAGGANCTGGAAGGGAGGGAGTATGTTGCGGTGACCGTAACATCGCCGGGATAGCCTGGAATGAATGAGAGTTGTGATAAAAATTCATTAAGCTGAGATAGACTTGGATCAAACAAAGATGAATTAAGTAGAGTGTGGATTAGATCGAAATATATATGCATGCGTTTATGTATGAATTCATAAACATAAAGTATTGAAAAATTATTGAAATTGGATTCCTATTTTAAAGTTAACAAGAGATGTTTTACTCCAAAGAGATGGGGTCTACATTGAATGGCTACCCTATAAAAAGTAGAAGGGAGAAATTTATTTGAAGTTATGGGGCATTTACATATTTACCCCCCAATATCTATCTATTTACATATCTAACGCGTAAACTTTGCTTGTTGCATTACTATCATATAAATCTTTTATATCACATCAAAAATATTACTTTCTTTACTTAAAAAAAAAAAATTGAAATGTACATTTGCATGCATAGGTAAGGCGGCATATACGTAAAAAATGAAGTTTAGGCGTTAGATATGTAAATGCATAGGTTGAGTGGTATGACTGGCATGTATGCAAATCTTCCTTTATTTCAATCCTTCAAAGAAACAAATGCTTTTACCTTCTTCTCCATCTTTACTGTAATATTTGAAGGTTATTGCTGGTATCTCGCCATTTTTACGTTCTATAACCTCCCAGAGCACTTTGTTAAAGCCCTTGTTCCCACCTGTTAAGTACTCAGATATAGAACATTTCAGAAAAATCAATAAGATTTTCAACAAAAAAATTGCAGCATTATATGGCTTGATAATTGCTTCATTATAATCATCTAGGATTCAAACATATAATAGACTTGTAGCGTACACATACATTCACAGATTATATACATGATTACAATACAAAAGTTATATGCGTGTAAGCAAGCATATTATATTTCATAATACAACATTATAAACCAACTTTACGCGCGTGCACACACACACACACACACATATATCTATATGCTACATCTCTGATCAATCAAAATTTGTATTGCACTCATCTCAAAGCTAATCTAATGATTTTGAGATCCATCACGATCAAATTTAGCTTAGAATATCCCGACCGATGGTTTTTCTAGGGCATTATATTAAGGGTATATTACTCACCATGAAGACTGTTTGGGCCATTGTTAATAGGCAATGAGTAGTCCACACCATTGAGAGTAAACTTCCCATCTTTGATCCGATTTGCCACACGACCAACAATGCACCCAAAATAAGGTGCATTATCATTCTGATCGAAAAAAGATTAATATAACTTCATATAATATGTTAAAATGTAGGATCAAAGCAACATATGTTAGATAAAAAAATACTACATGTTTTTATGCAAAGATGATAAAGTGGAATAGACTTTAGTTTTCAGGGATAACTTATGATGATTGCTACTATAAAA